>JAJEOX010000256.1:0-304271 GCA_020740385.1 Mylabris phalerata
ATAGTGAATGTCCCACACACAGCTAGTAACTATAGGTCTAGAAAATTATACTGTCCGCAATACGAGAACAGTCACTAAAAATCGCGCCAACTTACCAAACGTAAATTAACCAAACTTCAAGCGTTGGTAGTGGTGGAACGGGGAAGATCCTAGTAGAGTCAACTTTAAACCACATGTGATACCCCTACTCTCGACTAATCCAACAAAAACTAATCTTATAGTAGCTGCTAACCGAGCTATCTATATCCCGACATGTCTAAGCATTGGTAGAGTAAACGGGATTAGTAATCCACTATTCCCCTCTACTCTGAGCACTAAGGCTAAACCTCTACCAATGTAGTCAATGACTAGGCTTTAACGTGTCATAAGTAAACTTGAAGAATAGAAACAATTCAAAAACTTACACATATAGCATACCGACACAAGCAACAGTTAACGTAGCTATCGGGTTAAAGTACATAATTTTTTGGAGAAAATACGACTAGCACAATTATTATGTCGGAAACAATCGCAACAATCCTTCAAAAATCTATCGTTACCAGGGCAAATCAAATCAAACATTTTAACAAACGAAAAAAAAATATAACGATCAACGCTTTACATCACTTAACGTTTTTCGGAGATCATTGCCCTTCCGGGTAAGCGCACAGGGATTCAGCAGCTCAATGTTTCCAAATTAAAGACTGACTCTTGTCCCGCACAAAATCTTCTATTACAAACCCTCCAAAACTTTCCAAACTTTAACTCAAGAAACCTTAAGTTTTCTTAATCTCACAAAATGACGCGCAAACTTAAATACGAAATTCGAATTGAATCAGTAAACATACAAGCAATGACTCGAAAGTGAATATTTTTTTCCACGGATCTATTCCGCACTTTTTTTATTATTTTTTTGTTGATAGATAGATCAAGCTCGCCTGTAACTACCTCTCAACATCACACGAATTTCAATGGTCTCACGCAGACCAAAATCTGACAAGTTTTCGTTGACCAATTGACAGTAAAATACGAACATAAACAAGAGGCGTTTACCAACTAGAGAAAATCTCTATTTATTTGAAAAAGTCGATCCACAAGGTTTGCATAAATTATGATCAAACACTGTTGAATCTTTTTCCTTTTAAATCTCCAATACCCAAAACCAAGTCTAATCATGCGAACTCTTTAGCACTTGCAACCTCTGTTGCAGAATGCGACTTTTCATGTTGCTTCTTCGATTTGTTCCAAGTCTTCGTGTAGAATACAAACCACGAAACTTGCAAATGTTTTTCCTCAGTATACCCGGCATAAGTACATTTATACTGTTACACTCATACATACAGTATAGTACAATCTAATTGTTACAGTATCAGGACTGTGACACTTATTTATCTTACTGGTAAATTACCAAATTTTTTTCTGAAGTGCTGTAGTTTTCGGAGAATACGATAATTAAATTGAGACTCTATCGTGTTTTAAGATAATACCCTTTACACCGTATCTGATTATATAAAATTTTCATTTAGAAAAAATAAAAATATAGAAATATATTTCTACTTACTCGGAAGATTTGTTTTATAATGACATGCAATAAGTTGATTGGTAAATTAACTTTATCTTCTGTGAAAACCACAATTGTTGATGGTGTTGTTGACATTTTCGTTTTTGTAAATCGGTAAGAAATTAGAAAACAAATAAGTTTACTCTTCAGCAACGCTTTTCGCAAGAAGAGAGCTATCTAATGAACTAAAAATTTAAATATCTACGGCTATATATACAAAAGTTTAAACAAAGAAAACTACGTTTTCCAAAAGCATTTCCACTGAATTGGCAAAAATATTAATAAACAAGGTCAATGATGAAAGATCATCAGTTGCCACAAATTATAAGATGGAGTATTAAGACATTTATTTTTTCTGAGAATTTTCAATATAGAGAAAAAAATTGTAACAGCGAATCCTTTGTGTAGGGAATTGAGTATTTGTTTTTCAATAAAAATTCTAGATTTCAAAATATTAATACAACAAGGTCAAATATTAAGAAAGATCCTTTGTACAAGGAATGACGTATTGTTTTCCAAAGAAAATTCTTCATTGCAAAAATATTAATAAACAAGGTCAGTCCATAAGAGTGCATATATTGTTTCTCTAGAAATTTTAATTATGTTCATTCATAACGAAGTTTGCGTGGTATAAAAGCAGACTGTGATGCAGAGCTCAAGTATTTTGTTGAAAGTATTTCAAAGTGCAACACGCGTACAACAAAACTACTTGTTAAAAATGTCTAAAGCACAAGTATTATGTAATATTTGTTTCAAACCGTTCTCAAAAAAAAATACAATTTAAATCGCTTCATAAAACGTGTTCATTCTTTACCAGGTAAATGTTTTTTAAACCATCTCATTACTTCTCTTCATTTACCGCTTCCAATTTTAGGATGCGAGAAACCTGAACCTACTAAAGAAAGGTGTAGTATATGTGGAACAGATTTTACTGTTGATAAATGCTTATGTCATTTACGCACCTTAACTCATCGATTAAAATCAGCAGAACCATATACATCGAATTTGAAGGTGGTTAAGAGTACTTTCCAAGGACGAATTAAAACATTACTTTATGAAAATAGTGACTTATCTAATTTGGATGTTGATGTATTTCTAAAATCTTCTAAAGATGTTGTAGTTCCTAAACTTATACAAGAGTTAGTTGAACAAACATTAATTAAAACCAATTTGGAATTGTTTGCTGAGTATGTGAAAATGGTTTGACGAAAACGAAGAATGTTCGATAAAAAGTTTCAACTCAAAAATGACGTTAGTGCAGAATGACGATGATATTACATTAAACTATGGCTTGATTGAAAAAATTGAAACGAAAACAACTGAGTTCCAAGAAAGCGAAAGCGGTTGGGCGTTGACCGGTATAACCCATTTAGAAATTAATATAAATCAATACCAACCATTGAGAGGAAGTAGTCAGTACATAGGATTACCTAAGAAAATCCAAGAAAAGCACGCTTGTATTAATGTCAAAAGTTACGAAGAATATTTTTTCAAATGGGCTATAATTTCGGCTTTGTGTCCAGTCGATATCTATGCAAATAGACCAAACTCATATTGTGTTGAAGACATCACTGCCAATACAATTGTTTTACATAATAATATTGTATTAGAATTTGGTGATTTAGACTTTCCTTTGAAAGTAAAAGACAATAAAATATTTGAAGAATTGAACTCGAAAATTAGGGTAAATACTTTTGATTTAAAAATGATCAAATTGTTGGACCATTGTATTGTACTAAAAGAGAAAAAGTAAAGCATATCAATTTACTGTTGATAGAAAAAGATGAACGGAGCCACTACGTGTGGATTAAAAATTTCTCAAGATTACTGCGAAGCAGCATTACAAAACATACAAATAAAATTTTCATTTGCAATTTTTGCTTATTCTTGAAAAAAATTATTCTGAAAAAAACTTATCAATACATAATGAGGAGTGCATTCGTATAGTTACAATCATGCCAACACATGTACAAGAACACACAACGTGTGCTTTCACTTATTACACTAAATGATCGTTCGATCAGAATTTCGATAAATTACAAGTTTACAATGGTAAAGATTGTGCTGATCAGTTTGTATAATCATTAACGTGCGATATACAAAGAATTTATAATGAAATTCTAATGAAACCGAAACCAATGGAGAATTTAAATGATGAACAACTTGAATCATATCTTGAAACGAACATCTGCCATATTTGTAATCAAACAATAGTCAATGATGATAAAGTGAAGGATCACTGTCATTTTACTGGTAAATATAGAGGAGCAGCACATCGACAATGCAATGTGCAATATCGCATACCAAAATTCTTTCCATTTTTTTTTCATAACTTCTCTGGTTATGATTGTCATTTGTCTGTAAAATTGTTAGAAGAAATTGATGGTAATATTAACTTAATACCGCTAAATAAGGAACTCAATGTCTCCTTATCAAAACGAATTTTTGTTTGTGAAACAGAGACAGTTGATCTGCGGTTTCTAGACTCGTTCAGATTTATGTCATCTAGTCTAGATAGTTTAGCGCAGAATTTATCACCTAATGATTTTCAAACAGTGAAAAACGTTTTCAACGATGAAGAACAATTTTAAATTACTGATAAGAAAAGGTGTGCTACCATATGAGTACTTTAATTGTTGGAAACGTTTAGAAGAGACATCATTACCAGCGCAAGAAAAATTTAACAGTCGATTTTCGATGAAATTATGCTCTGATGAAGATTACAAACATGCACAGAATGTGTGGCAACAATTCAATTGTCAAAATTTATGGGACTACATGAAATTGTACTTGATAACGGATGTATTGCTGTTGAGTGATATTTTCCAAAATTTCCGCAAAGTCTGTCAAAGAATATACAATTTGGATCCTTGTCATTATTACACAGCACCCGGATTATCATGGAACGCCATGTTGAAATATACTCAAATAAAAATTGAATTATTAACCGATATCAATATGCATACATTTATTAAAAGAGGTATACGTGGTGGCATAACACAATGTTCACATCGACATTCTGTTGCAAACAATAAGTATATGGAAAGCTATGACTCATCTGAACCAAGTACGTATTTAATGTATTTAGATGCTAACAATCAATATGGCTGAGCCATGTCACAACTACAACCCAATGGAGGGTTTCAATAGGCCGAAGACATTGAATCAATTGATATAATGAAAATCCCAACAAATTAGAGAAACACTCTACCACAACCAATATGTACTTGTATCCACCGTTCTCTTTAGCATAAGGTATCATTTCCACCAGATCAACTTGTAATGTTTCATTAATACCCTTTATTATTACATGTCTTCTCCTAAAATTCACCCTTGCTGGGTTATGTAGCTCGTTTACCACATCTTGCTTAACGGCAGAAGGATTGAATTGTTTAACTACCCTCTTCATTATCTCCTTCTGAAAATGATGTAACAGACTCAACGATTACGTGCATCCTAATAATCATGCCCACTGTCCAGCTATCTTTTATATTAGTCTCACATTCGAAGACAATTATGTCATTTATTTTCAACGTATGGTTAATTAGTTCTGCCTTGGTGAATTTTTTATTATTAATCTTGACGATGAGGGGCGCGTTAAAAATAATGTTTTCAATAATAGCATACTGAAAAGGAAACTGGTAGTATGGAAGACCATTATTTAGTATAAAGACATTATCACTAATAAATTTTGGATTGAACGTCTGAATCATATTGTAAAACAAGTGTTGTGATCTACTGACAGTTACTTCTTTATCAGCGGACCTATTTTGATGTTTGATTTTGTGACGACCAAATTAATCTAGTGTCATTTCGCGCAATTATATACGCTTCAGCAATTAAGTGCGCTTCACTCAATTCTTCAATAATTGAGACGATTTCGTTCTGCAGACCCGTATTCCCTGCTGCCTGAGAACTACTAACAGGCGAAGTCTATTGACAAGCTCATTTGGATCATCCCAATAGACATAGTCAATAGAATGATTGTTCACCTGCTTCATCATTCCTTTACCAGCCTGCAATTTGTAGAGCGGAGCTATTATTTTCCTGTATTTCTTTGCACGCATTCCTAGAATTTGCGAATTAGGGTTGTAATCTCTCCTAGCTGCTCAAGTGGATTCTAATATGTGTTTGTATTTCTCCTAATCATCAACGGTGAATTCGTGTGGATGGTTTTTGAATAGAAGCTCATAAAGTCCTGGGGTACCCTTGTAAATGAAATTGTTGATTTTAATATCCGGTCAATTGAATATAACTTCAGCCGTACTAATATAATACTTATCATCTTCCTTTTGATGTCTGACTCCTGTTCGATGATCATAACTGTTCGCGGTAATCATGATACATGTCATCTATATATTTCCGAGGCAATTCAAGAAGCGTATCCAAATACTTATAGTAGATTGGCTTGTCAATGTATTCTCCAATTTGCTCACGACTCTCGGCAGCAGACCGTTCTAGAACTTCTTCGAATGTTTTTTCATGTTATGTAGGACGGATAGGACTATAATGGGCTATTAGCTCCTCTTTGAACTCTAGAGGATCTTCCTTCACTTCAATAAGATCTTCTTTCAGTAAGTCAATTCTTTTCCTGAGATTGGTAGCCTTGGCTCTAATTTGCATTGTACCCGTTGATTTCAGTGGGGTAGGCGTTCCGTGGATGGTTCCTTGTTTTCCCAGGATATCATCCTCAGTCCTCTTGGGTGTGTTGTAAATGGAATCATTCGCCTCGTTGGAGGTCGCTGTTTGAGCGTTAAGTTTATCGGCAATGATTTTCAAATGGTTTGTGATCGGTTGGAATGCATTCTTATGCCTTTGATGATCCTCTTTTAGCATATTTAACTTTTGCCTGATCTTTTGTACTCATTAATACTGCCTGTGTCAAAATTCTTTATGGATAAAATAAGTGGATGTTGAATTATGCGCATATTTACTATATATAATTGGTGCTACAAGATCACTGACCTGGGTATATAAATACTCTCCCTGTATCACAACTCGTTCAAATGCTAGTGAAAAGCTCATCTAGTAACAGTCGGAGACGTGCTTCCAGCATGAGAGGTCACGGTATAGTTAACTCTCTTATAAACAAATTATCAGTCGAATTGCATATTCCTGGCTATACATTTTGTGGACCCGGTACGAAACTGGCGAGAAGACTCGCAAGAGGTGACAAAGGCATCAACAAATTGGGCGAGGCGTGTAAAGACCACGACATAGCTTACGCAGAACATAAAAGCAGACAATATTTTATTAGAGAAGGCACAACAGAGACTGCATACTTCAGACGCCTCTGTAGCAGAAAAGATCTCCGCACTTGGTGTTGCAGGCGTAATGAAGGCAAAAGTTAAACTTGGTATGGGTTGTAAGAGTGGACGAGGAGGGAAGAAATTAACGTTCATACAAATGATTCAAAAGGCACGATCGGCTATCAAGAAACGGAAATTTAAGAGCGTCAACAGTGCTGTCAATGCTGCACTCAAGTCTGCAAAATCTCTAAAGGGAAAGAGAATCGTCAAGCCTGTTCGCATAGTACCAATTCCGAAAACTGGCGGTATTTTACCCTTGATTCCAATATTCGCCGCATTGGGGGCATTATGTTCCTTGGGTGGTGGCGTAGCAGCAATTGCTAAGACCATCAATGAAGTGAAAGTGGCAAAGGATCAGCTAAAGGAAAGTCAGAGGCACAACCTGAAAATGGAAGCAATATCACTGGGCAAATCAGGCAGTGGCCTGTATTTGAAACCCTACAAAACAGGATACGGGCTTTTCTTGAAACCTCCAAAAAATTACCCATCAAGCTCCCCAACCGTGCTCTTACTGTTGTAGATTTACGTAAATTTGCTAAATTACTTCGGATTAGAAGTTTTAGAGGAGTGTTTATGCGGAACAAATTACCTAATTCGGGTTCACGCGTTAATGAGTGCGGTATGATAAATTTAGACAATAATTCAGGTGCCGGCACCCACTGGACCGCATATGTGAAGAGAGGGGTAGTGCTACGTATTTCGACAGATTCGGTGATCTTAGGCCCCCACCAGAACTAATATCATACCTCAGACATAATAGTCCGTGCAAGATTCTGTACAATCATGAGAATGTTCAATCCTACAATACAAATGTAAGTGGACATTTATGCTTAGAGTATTTATATTCAAATTGTGGAGCTTGAGAATCTCAGTTGCGTTTCAAACTCAGCAATGTCGTTCTCGTTCACCCTGCTTCTTTACCCCAGAGTCAGTACTATCCTCTTACAGATTTGGATAATGGTAATTACGTGTTGGATCTCACCTTGAAACATTCAATTCATTTCCAAATGTTGATAGCACTAATTACAAGTTTTACTTCTATTCTCAAAATAAAAAATTGGCTTGCATAGAGATTTCTGAGGGTCTTATGAAATAGACGATATAAGTTTGTATCTTAACAAGTATCTATCTAATGAGTCAAACGATGTGGAGGATTACCACAAACGGAGAAACGACAAGCAAGTCCTGCACATCAGAGGCAACAACAATACTTTGAAGTGTGAGCTAAAGAGTACAGTGAATATCGATTTCACTAAGGAGGGTACAATTGGAAATCTGTTAAGTTTCAAGTCAAATCACAAACATGAATCAGACAATCCTTCAAAGATTCTAAGTCTAAATGCCATTTGTGTTGAATGTAATATCGCAGCAGGTTCGTTCGAAACGGCGAACAGGTTCATGTAATCCATGAGTTCTTCCTATTAGTGCCTCTAGGCTATCGCATTGTTAAAACTCCCTCAAATGTAATCGATCTACCAATAAGCGTGCGAGAAATCCATGAAATAATAATTAAAATAACTGATCATAATGGAGAGTTGATCAATTTCAGAGGAGAAGTTGTCACAGTAAGACTACATTTGCAGAAACTGTGATGGGTATTGTATTCGATAATAATCGTAAGCGCACTTAAACCAAACATATAAGCTTACAACCACGAAACGAAGCAGTCAGTAAGGCTGTTGCTACCAAGCAGTTGACAACGGAGAATAAAAGATTTCTTAAATCTTTAGGATTCACTGTTGCTAGTGTAAGAATGAATTATGAAATTTTTAATAAAGTAAACGAAAAAGCTGCGTTTGATGAATCCATAACGCATACTGAAAAGCATATTCATCAACCGTACGCTTCCACATCACACAATGTCAGTGATGAGATCAGAATTCCAATTCAATAACAAGATTTGTATTCATTACCATGGTTGAGTGATTTGTACACGAAAAGCAAAATTGTAAAAAAAAAGAAAAATCCTTCTTTACGTTTCCCGACATTAAGTTCATCAACAATGGACTTTTGTTTCTTTTTATGAAATTTCTTTATATGAAATTGCTGGTAACGTCATCAAGCGTATCAAGAATCCAGGTTTAGCTACAGTAATGAAAGAACTCGCCATTTATAGTAGGAATCAAAGTACTGCGCTCCAAAATGCAGGATGATTTCCTCTTGAAACATCAAAAATTATTGATTATAGAACTGGATATTTCAATGCAATTATACCATTGCGCATGGTATTCGGCTTTTGTGATGACTTTAGAAAGATTATTCCGAATCTCAAACAAGAACTGGTTTTACTACGAAGCAGGACAAGAACCTATGCCTTATCATATGATGAGAAATATGATATCAGAGTTCAAATTTCTAAAATGTTCTGGAAGATGCCACACATTTCTATGTCGACAGCAGAGAGAATTGCTTTGCTCGATACACTGAAGAGAGATAGAGAGCTAGAGATCACCTTTAGATCTAGAGAGTTCTTTGAGGATCCTCTGTTGCCTCTAACCCTAAGACACATGTGGCCAATTAAGACATCGATGGAAAAACTGCAATACATATTCTTTGGACTACAAACTGACAGAAAGAATCAATCTAAGAAAGATTGCAGCCAATTTGAACATTGTAATCTCACCAACATTAAAGTCTACCTCAATGATGTTATGGATCCCTATGACAATTTAATCCCGAACTGTGAAAACAACCAGTATACCATTCTGTATGAGATGTTTACAGAGTTTCAGGAATCGTATTTGAGAAAAGATCGACAACCTATATTTACTCGAGAGGAGTTTCTGAAGATTGCACTTATTGCCTGCTCTAAGCAGAACGAACAGGTTGAAAGAAGTCCAGTGGACATAAGTATAGAATTTGAGACCAACAAGGATATTCCTGATAAAACTACAGCCCACTGTCTGATATTGTACGACCCAATTGCTAAATATGTTCCATCTAAAGGAATTGCTAGACTTGCCGCTTGATAGCATGTAGAGTAATGTTTTTTTTCTCTGTAATTTATTTTGAATAGTTTTTAAATAAAACAACGATTACAAATTTTTAAAGTTGTTTCTATTTAATTGCTCCGAAATCGAATGTAACAATTCTAATGTCTCTACATAGTTTTCGTAATATAGATGGCCATATCGCGGAATCTGAACCACATGTCCATCCCAATCTTGCACCTGGATGTTTCTCTCCTTTGACTATGTTGCTGTGTATCCAATCCGGTATCCTCATGTGTTCAGCGTTACGACCCGGACAAAAACAGTATGCAAGGTCTTCGTTTGCTTCAATAGCGTCCAGTATGTTTTTGAGTTCGCCAAATATGCAACTCTGCACACCATTTCATCTATGAGCGCATCAATCTTCCTATAGTTCTTGGTAATCCTTTTAACGGGGTAGAACAAATGTGAAACACGCTGAAGGTTACCTTTGGAAAGCAGACTGAAGATAAACGTTTTATAGTGTATTTCGTCATCAAAGTCGTGCTTCCTTGCAAGTTTTTAGAACGTATCTACGCTTAACCATTGTAGATGTTCTTGTTCGCATACCGAAGCGACTGTGTCAATGTACTTATCCATACCCAATTTTTGACAAAACACTTGTTTGATACAGTCAACAGTAACATCCGATCTCTCTTCCGCTATCCATGTGAATACAGCATTTGGCACCAGAAAGGTTTCTTCTTCGTTAATTAATTGGAGCAGTAACTTGCCTGCGCCAGCTGCACAATTCAAGGAACAATCATAAGCCACTTGTGATGCAGCACAGGCTCACATCTTGACCTGTTCACAATGATCCATAATGAACTATTGAATTGATGCGGCTTCCTGTGGGGTTATATGCACTGTATCCCCACCACATGATATCCCCACGGCCTTGTTACGGTATGGTTATAACTGATCATGCGCTTGTCATCAAACAGACTCAAAACCACTTTATTCTGTTTTATTGAATATGCAACGTGTTTCTTTGACCTTATCAACCTCAAATAAGCCCTCAAATATTGTTTTATCAAATAGACACTTGTTATAGTCTTTTAATGTACTCATAGATGTTAAGATTTCGAAAACGGTATATCAAGCTGTCAATATCAGTATACAGCAGGTTACCAGTGTCACCAAATGTATTTTTGATATAATTGTAATGGAAGTCATAGAGAAATATTTTTGATACATCAAGAATAGCAAATCTAACGTACATGGGTTTTTTGAAATAAGAGGAGGTCCATTCCTTGGTGAATTTTCAGTAAGAATTGGATATAAAAGAAGATTGGTGTCAGTTCTTTCTAAGGTTTTATTAGATAAAAATTTTGGTAAACCGCTTTCGGCGTTTACGCCATCATCAGTGCCAGTAATACGTCAAGTGTACAGTTACTATTAAAGTTGTCAATTTTTGAAATATTTTGTAAACTTTTGTTTATAATATAATCAATAAACAAATTCAATCGAAAAACAATAAAAAAGGCAATTATGCACAGTTTAACTAGATAAATCCCAACAATGAAAAACACAATTTAATAGTAGCAAGTGCAAAATTGGAATGGGTTTATTCAGGTATACTTCCAGCTTGTTCATCTCAATTATTGCAACATTTTTGTCAAAAACAATTGGACTATGAAAGTTTGGTTTTGCAATAAGCAATCGTGCAGCCCACCGACCATCCCATTGCGTAACTAGATGAATGTCTTTATGTTTGCCCACATTTTCCATACATTTACCAGTCCTTTTCGAAATCGTTCTTTGACTGTCGTCGTAGTTTAGTGTTCAGGTTAACGTACTCCTTCAACCATTGAGACTTTTTGAATTTTAACACTTTATGAACCTTTGTCAACCTCATACATTTGGCAATGTACATTTTCAAATTTCTATAGTGAATAATGTAGTTGAACTTTGGATATAGAGTCAAGAGGAGCTTCTTGAACTTTGATTTAGCTGTAGGGGGAATCTCATATGACATGGTGCAAGTGGTAAGTCACTATGATCCTCATGTAAATCTGAGGGATATTCCAAATCACATTCTACCATATATCCGACATCAGAATTGTCTGGAGTATTTAGAATCTCGGATATATTGAATTCTTTCAAAAATTCGAAGTTTCCATAAGGCAAGTACTCCGACATTGCTGCATCATACAAATTATTCACATTAAAATTCATTAAATATGGTCTGTTCGGATCATATTTATCTTTCATGTATTGCCTTGGCATATCTGTTAGAGCACTGTGAGACTCCACCTCTTATTCCGTTCTCAATAAAAAGAACTTTGTCTATGTCAATAAGAAGCTCAAGTCGAACGTTTGTAGTCTTCAACATTGCATCAAACGTTAGTCCTGGAGCTGTATAGTAGTGCAGCGGGTCCAGCTTGTATGTGTTCATACAGGTCTGTCTAAAAGCCTCAAACACATCAAGTTGCAACTTTGGTGTTCAGCTCCACGAAACAGACCAGTTTGATGATTATGATCGTACTTGATTTGGTAGAAATGATCCTCTACAAATATGACATTGCTGTGCATTGTTGTATTGTCCCAGTTGTGCATTTTCAAATCTTTGAATCGGTACTTGATTTTTGTAGACATTGTTACAAAATGCTGCTATAGATTTAAGCTCGTCGACAAACCACAGGATACAATCTCGACCACGATATAGGCGTAACTTACAAAGACTCTCATCGTAAGAACATTTAAAGTAATATGCTACACTATGGGCAACATGTTTTTGGTAGGTTTTGGTTCTTGGTCCATTTTCGTTGTCATCGAAACAGTTTTGTAAAATGCTTTCTAAATCAGCGTATGTAACAAACAGTAACTTCTCTTGATGCCTATGGTTCTTGAAGTAGAGAAATTTGTTTGTCTCTTTTGGTAACCTTACAGAACACTTATTTTGTATATGACAAAAATCTTGATGTTTCCGAAGCAAATGCTCCGTTGAGAAACAGTTTAGACATTGTTCACATAAAAACACTTTATGCCCATTGGCCGACCCTTATTTTGAAATCAGCCGTGACAAATCCTTTGTCCACACAAAATGGTACAGCTGATGTTGGTCACTGATGTAAACAGGCTCATTCGATTCTATGTTATACACTAGTAACATAAGGAGATTTATAATTCTGTTTTTGCTTAAGCCGTTAGAACTAAGGTGACAAGGTAAAATCCTCTTTCCCTCAATGCAATACAGATTGATTGTTAGACCATTGAGGTCTTCAACTTTTTTGATTTCACTGATTGTCACAGGAATGTTCATTCCATCACATTTAAGAACTTCCTTAAAATGTGGATAAGAGGCTGTTCGATTTGAATTACAATTAGCTGGGAACAGAGCAGAGACAACCGCTCATAGAAAGCGATATCTATCATTGTTCTGCACATTAATCACAGCCTTCTTGTTGTTTATAAAGCTTGGAACTGCAGTATAGGTGGAATAACTAAATCTCTGTGGATCATACTCGTTAATATGCACTTTTAAACCCAATATTTCTAGAATTGCCCAACCTGAATCCTTCTCGGCAAACTTTTCCAATCTTTTCATAAGTTTTTGAATAATATTTTCTTGATACCACTGTTTTATATTTGTTACACGGTCAACAGGATTATTGTTTGTAGCGAATGTTTTCAAACCCACCGCACCAGTTTGAGGCTTAATAAAATTAGCAGAAAGGCTCACTTTTACTTTCACTAATGATTTTTTCTGTTGTCTCTCAACTTTACACTTGAATGATCCAAAGGCTCGCTTCAAAAAATACAACGGATCCTTAATATCCACTTTTGATATAAATCCCGTACGAATTCTTCCACTGAAACAAGTTTCAGTGTCCTCCCATGGCACCTTCGAATATCGATGTCTGTTTACACCATGGCCAGACTTCACATATGTACGCTTTCGAATATACTTTAGTTTATTGTGATAGCACTTCAAATATGACAAGCAATATTCAAGCGAAAACGGATTCTCATGAACGTTGTCTTCATAAATTTTGTTCTTTATTGCTTTCCGTATTATACGTATTGTATGATTGATATGTAATAGCAAACAATTTAATTCTTCTAATGTTTTAATTTTTGTTATATATTGTTAAATTATTTTGAGCGCATCCTTGCAAGTGGCTGACACGGTTGCCATAGTACACACACTTTAATTTGTAAATGCACACGTTTACTTAACAGATAGATGAGTTCGTCGTGATACATGGAGTTTATATACAATTGAAAAGGTGAAATATGACCCCACGTTCTTACAACAACGACAACAACATCTCATTCATATTCAAAGTATCTGATAGGTTCCGATTGTTTCGAATAAGCGAGACAACAATATATAGTTAAAATACAACTTTGCGTTTTATAACAACAACAAAGTTTTTCTCATTTTCAAAATCTCTGTTGAGATCTCATTCGCTTCAAATAGGAAAAACAACAATAATACAATTAGAATGAAATCATTTATTTAGTTAAAAAACTATAAAGCCAATTATAAATGTGTTTAATATTATTCAAACTGCACACAGCATGCGTGTTTGATGAAATTTACATTCTAAATATTCATCAATCGGGAGCTTTGGGCATGCTTGTTGAACATCCAAGTCTCTGATACGTGGACACTTGTTTCCCAGCGCTGTCATCAGAAAATTCTTCTTAATGGCTCCTTTGACGTAAACAATGACATAATTTGTTTATTTTTGCACTAAATGTAGGTCCAACAATTTCTTAACGTATTCTTCTTCTAAGTAACCTAAATCGTATGGTACACTATGATGATGATTCTCCAAGTATCTAATTTGTCGCTGCTAGCTCCTAGATACTTCAGAGAATGGCCTAACAGCCATGGGGCAGTAATGTGCACACTTTTTACTATCAAATATTGTGAGCTCTTTCACCATAAAATTGGGCACGCTAAAACCCTGTATATCAACAACTATGATTTTAATTTTAAAATTTAAACTGTATGAACGTGTGCAATTGTTAGCTAACCAACGTTGACTAAGACGATATGTGAAAATGATGAATATTTATAAAGGTCATACAGAGGGGCGTGCCAGGTGATTGGGATGGTAGTGGTGGTAGTGAGATATTAATACCCAGTATAACCAATTTTATATTTGTTTATTAAAATTAGATGTGCGTGTGTGTGTGTGTGTGTGTGTGTGTGTGTATTTTCAACAATATTTCTACTACTTTGTGGCTATATACAACTTCAAGATATATGAAAGCATGTTTGCAGAAGAAGGGCTAAGTGCCCAACCAAGCAATAAAGTAAAATTAAAATTGATAATAATTTTCATAAAGCACAAGTTGTGCATCATTGTCGTTCTATAAAGATGGTAAAAAGATATAAATAACTAAAATTTAACAGATGCCAGTATCACACAAGTAGTTTGTAGTTGACGTTGATTTTTTTTTATATAAATTGATTAATTATCAATCTATATAACTATATATAAATTTTGATATAAGAGGAGGTGCATTCCTTGGTGAAATTCTCGATATAATCAGGAAACAAATGAAGAATTGGTGTCAGTTCTTTCCAAGGTTTTATTATATAAAATTATATAAAACGAAGATAAACAAATGCAAAAACACAAGATTCCAAACCAAAATACATCTAATACAATTTATACCAAATCAAAATTTAAAGATTTAAATAATGGATCGAAGCCAATATCCAGCTGATCATTAAGAATATTAATTTTCTTTTTGGTCCGTTTGTAGATCTCGAATGACTCTAGTAATTTCAATTTATAACCTTTCATTTCTTTGTGTAACAATTTTACGTCATTATCATCAAAATCATGTTCAAATTCTCGCATATGTTGGTGCACTTTTGAGTTGATCATTTTTCGGTGTTCGTTTAATCTAAGTTTAAGTTTTCGACCCGTTTCACCAACATAAGCGAGATCACAATCTTTACAATTTATAATATAAACTCCATTATCATTCAGATGACTGTGATTTTTGTTAGTGTTCAAAATTGAAAACAAATTATTGTCGTTGGTTCAATCCCAGCTCGTTGACCAAACTTTTCATATGATATACACGGCTTATCACTATCATTAATCTCTGATGATTAATTAATTAATTAACATATATATTTAAATTTCACCGTTGTAGAACATTAATAGTCTCATTTAATATACTCCTTTGTGCGGACTTGTTCCATTTAATATAAAAATCCAAAATTTGTGAATTTGTGATTTAAAATCCCTCACAAATGGGTGATTAAACATATGATTAGTCGTGTCAACGATAGCCTAGTAGGAAAAAGCAGTCGCCTAGACAACGAAAGTCGTTGGTTCAATCCCAGCTCGTTGACCAAACTTTTCATATGATATACACGGCTTATCACTATCATTAATCTCTGATGATTAATTAATTAATTAACATATATATTTAAATTATTTTTAGTTTTATAAGTTGGTATAATATTATATTTCATTAGAACATTTTTAAAAAGATATATGTATTTATTAAATGTAAAAGGTGCAAAGAAATTATTGTTATTCATATTTTTGACAAATAGTGGATCGTTTCTATATCTGAATTTAACAATTAATTTATCCACTGTTTTAATATCAAAACCATTATTGACGGCCAAGTATTTAATTTTATTCAATTCGGTTAAGAATTTATCATAATCCAAGTTGATATTAAACAAGCGATTGATGAGATAATTAAAAGCAGCTACTTTATGTTGGTGGTGGTGGTGAAACGAATCATATGAGATCAGAGAGCTACATTTTGTCGGCTTTCTGTAAATGTCAAAAACAAAGGCATTATCATGTTTTTCAATAGTCAAATCCAGGAAATTAAGTTTGTTGTCTTGTTCAACCTCCATTGTAAATTTTATTCTTTTATTTAATGTGTTCGTATATCGATAGAAATAATCTTATAGTTTATCATTACCATTCCATATTATGAATATGTCATCAACGTATCTGTTATAGAAAACAATGTGTTTTTTGAAAGGGTTACGATCATTAAGGATGTATCTTTTTTCAATATAATCAATTACCATATCAGCAAGGATACCGGAAGCAGGCATGCCCATGGGTAGACCGTCATCAATTTTGTATATTATGTCATTGAATTTACAATAATTTGTGTTAACAACATAATCAGTAATTTTAAAGATATTATTATTATCTTGATCAATAATTTGGCAATTTCGCGAGTTGGGCTATTATAAAAAGTAGTAATTGGTCGGATGGGGAATCCGGATTTATGTAATTTTATTAAACTGTACAATTCCGGTATCTTGGGATTCATAGGGATTAATTTTTGTAGATTATGGGTATATTTTAATCTGGTGGATTTTGTTAGTTTAATGATCGATTTAGTTTTCAAAATAATATCATTCAATGGGTCGCGTTTACAAATATTGTAGTTGTTGTCATTGATAAAATGAAGTGTTTTATTGATGTAGTCTTGTTTGTAGATTATAACGTTACCGGCACCCTTATCAGCTTTAGCAACGATTGCATTTTTTGAAATTAACGTGGATCTAAGTTTCTTGATAGTATTTTGAAGTTTTAAGGTATTACGTGAGGTTGTTGATTTAACGTATTTATATTTCTCTCAGCTTGTTTCAAAATATACAGGTAATCGTTCCTGATATCATTTTCAAGGGGATGATTTTTAATAGCTGCGTCTAATTCAATAGCCAGCATTGGTAGTGGGTTTGATTTTGGTTGATGAGCGAATTTATGATATTTGTTTAATACAACGTGTTCATCGTTATTGAAATTAATGTCAGTCAAATTAGTATAATTCTGATAGAATTTTATGCCGTCAAAATTATGGCAACTGTTACTGTGGATAACTCTCTTTTCATACTTCAAACGATTGTAATTATTTCTTTGTTTTATAAGAGAATTGATTTTGTTTTTGTGTTTAATAAGTATGTTTTGTGTTATACCATAAGCAATGTAGTTGATATGATCATAAAACTCATTAAGTTCAACAATATGGAGGTATTTTGTTAGTTGTCTATATAGAATCAGCATTTTGTATTGTAAGTTAGTTAAGTGACAATAGTGTGAATTTATTTCTTGTTTTAAAATAGTTTTTGTTAATAAATCTTTTTGTTGGAAGTTGAATTTGTTTGCACTTACTTTTGCAAAGTTAGGACTTAACTTTAATTTCAAGCAGGTCTTGATAAATCTTATGTGAAGTAAAATCTTTTCGCGTTTAATGTAGCAGCTTCTGTACGTGGACAAGAGCGAACTAACTCGAAGATGATCTTGATATAAGAGGAGGTCCATTCCTTGGTGAAATTCTCGATATAATCAGGAAACAAATGAAGAATTGGTGTCAGTTCTTTCCAAGGTTTTATTATATAAAATTTTGGTAAACCGGTTTCGGCGTTTAAGCCATCATCAGTACCAGTACCACGCTACAATAATATTAAAAAAATGTTTTGATATAAAAATTATATAATATCGAATTGCGAAAAAACTTACTCAAATGTACAGTTACAAATTAAAGTTGTCAATATTTAAGAAGTTTTTGTAAATTTTCGTTTATAAATTTAATCAATAAACAAACAAAACAATAACCAATCAAAAGAATAAGCGAATATGCACAGAGTAATTAGAAATTACCAATAATGAAAATACAAATTTATATTAGTAAGAGCAAAACTAGAATGAGCTGAATTTCTAGAATATTCTATGGTTAAAGAATTTTATCAAAGTACTTGTACTTTGCATATTCGCTTATTCTTTTGATTGGTTATTGTTTTGTTTGTTTATTGATTAAATTTATAAACGAAAATTTACAAAAACTTCTTAAAAATTGACAACTTTAATTTGTAACTGTACATTTGAATAAGTTTTTTCGCAATTCGATATTATATAATTTTTATATCAAAACATTTTTTTAATATTATTGTAGCGTGGTACTGGTACTGATGATGGCTTAAACGCCGAAACCGGTTTACCAAAATTTTATATAATAAAACCTTGGAAAGAACTGACACCAATTCTTCATTTGTTTCCTGATTATATATATAAATTGTTTTCTACAATTACGTTTGTTCAAACAACAAATAGAATCGATGGTAAGTATACGAAGCATTGCTTCCAAAAACAACGTTTGTTCAAGCAACAGATTGAATCGAAATTCAATTCTACGACAATCTCTTCATTTTAAATCAACGATTGAAGAAACCTCGAGGTGGACCAGGTCCGGTCCGCCATACGCTCCGCGTAAACATTCTATGGATTGTAGCTGCCCACTTTAAACATGAATGTACACAACTTCGCTTAAGCCGATGATCAATTCGAAGGTAACCCGCAGCAGATTCGTTTATTTTGGGCCATATGCCCCTGGCCTCAAGAACAATAGGTTTGAAGATAAACTCTCGATTAGGCCAGACTCGCACTGCCGCTTGTCTAAATTTTCGATTATCGTATACCTTCTTCTTACGCTCCCACACTCTATCGAGTGTGGTGTCCGACGCCCAGGAAACCTGTACGTCGGAGACAATTGTGTGACCATTTCTCAGATGTGCAACTTAGTCCGGCTTGTATAGTGTACCGTCGGAATGCGACGTGAGGCTCCAAGTCAAAAGCAATTTTCTTATATCGACAAAAATGTGCAATTTTACTGACGATTTTCGTTATGCCTTAGAATACTTGCTCCATGCGTCACAGGACAAACCTGCAAAACATGGGCAATGGATTCAGCATTTCGACAACCTTCCCTACATTTTCGAAGATTAGTGGGGTTAGAAGGTAGTGCACGAGTCGGCAAGTTGGCAGTTCTGAGCTGGATAGCCTTTACAAAGTCGTTTCCCATCCAACCCCGTGGTCTACAATCAATCCAGTCACGACTTAAATTTTTAACTGTAGCTTCCAAACCTTTAGTTAAGGGCCCTGCTGATATCTTTTCTCTCCACTTCTCAGGTCTTAGAACGCCTATCATTGTATTTAGACGCTCCATAAGCGATGTTATTTGATCTGAGTGGAGAACAGACGAAATAATGTCTTCATCGATTTCTAGTAGGTTCCTCATACGTCTCAACAACAAGACGATAGTTCCAATATTCCAATACTCCCATGCCTTATCTTGGCATACAAGACAGCATCAGGGGTATGTATGTAAAAACGTAAAAACTTCTTTGCTGTCAGACGTATGAGTCTATCTGCTTCTTTAAGTGTCTTATTGGTGATTTTGGGATTCTGGAGCCCATAAAGAAGCTTAGGTATAATAAATTGCTTCAAAAGTAACAATTTTTGATCGCGTTTTAGAGGAGATGCGCATAACCGTCGCAACTAGACATCCAAATTTGGCAGACAGGGTTTTAACACAACCTTACCATCGAAGCCGTGATCTAAATATCTAAAACAGTTGGTTTGCAGAACCATAGGAATCGACTTACTCTTAATAAAAAAGGTAGGATTTGAGGTAGGTAATGATTCACCATTTATAGTACCAGCGGAAATCGCATGCCATTTTTCGATATTCAGCGTCATATCTCTTCGATTATCCGCCAACAAGACGATGTCGTCGGCGAAGGCCAACGAAGCGCACCTCAGGTCAGGACTGTGTCCACCCAAATCCATGGCATCCAGTTCTTGTAATAAATCGTCTATAACTATGTTAAATAATAAGGGGCTTAGAGGGTCTCCATAGACTATATAGACCCCTCTTCGACGCAAACTCAGACAGAAGCCTAACTATGTTATCGTGCCGTTGAATCCTCTTCCAATGGGTGGCGGGGCAGCGCTGAAGAACGTGGCACATGGTCTCGTTACGGCCACAACCAGCCCTACATCCACGATGACCACTGGGGTTATGCAAACCCCCGCCGTAGGCAGGAGATTACTTCTAACATGTATAGCTCCGATGTAGTCACGGCCAGACCAACAAATCGGCGGATTGTATACCCATGAGGAAGATTGGTGGCAGTGACGCATTTCAGACAACCCTCCACCCAGAACAGAGCTCTCCAATCTGGCGGACCAGTAATTTTTCTCGGAATTCGTTGTATCACCAATATCCCTGCACATATGATCCAAACTCTCCAACAGGTCCTGCACAAATGATGATGTAAATAATGTGTCAAGGATAGGATCTGAATGGAGTCGAAGGTTATTAAGTCGATTTTTCAAAATAACAGGTATTTTTGTTTTATAACAACAAATTCCCAATCCGCCCATCCGCAGAGGTGCGTATAAAAAAGCATTTGTGGATTGTCTCGGCAAATGGAGGACGCGTTTTATCTTGTTTCGCACCAACTTGTCATAGTTTTCGAGCTGTTTAGATGTAATCGATGGACACTGTAGTGCATACATGTGCCTCGGAACAACATAGTCTTTTATTAAATTCAACTTCTGGTATGGTTTAAGAGGAGCTCTGCCAACCAGATCGAGCTCCCTCTGAAGAGACGTTCCATCAGATCGTTCGATACCCATAAATGTACACTTAAATCCGAGGTACTTAAACTGGTCCTGGACACCAATCGCCGGAATCAAGCCACCATTTGCATAAAGAGTCGACTGTGTAGCGATATAGAGCTTTTTTCTCGATGGTAATATTTTTGCTGTCAGGCTTGTACATTTGTTGGCATTTATAACCATTTGCTTTCTTTCCAGGAACTTTTCACACAACCTGATCATTCGCTGGGCATCTCCAGTGCCAGAAGCAAACAAAATCAAGTCATCGGCATATGCTAAAACAAACGAACGTTTTCTAATTGTACACCGTACCCACGTTTGTCAATATCGCAAATAAGCTCGTCCATGGACTAAGTTAAAAAGAAAAGGCGAGAGGGGGTCGCCCTGCTTCACTCCCCTTTGTAAATCAATTGTGCCTGTGGAATTTTTACCACAGGTTATGACGGTGGATGAGTTCACGTATCCATTCATAACAAAATCGATTATTTTCTTCTCGACTCTGAATCGTTCCATGGCTCGGCGCAGACTACTATGGGAGACCGAGTCAAAGGCCTTCCTTAAATCCAGAGTCGTTATTGCATGTGGTCGTAGATTTTTTCTGAGATTTTTAATTGCCATGTGTAGGACCATCGTATTGGCCAGCGTTACCATCGATCGACATGAAGCCACGCTGACTATGGTGGAAACGGTAGATTCCGAAACCTCGATGCGAGTATCTTATGCAGGACCCTAATAACATTTGATGTCACCGTAATAGGCCGCCAGCCATCGACACTATTAAGATCGGCACCATTCTTAGGAATCATAGTTGTTCTGCACTTCTTCAGAACGTCAGGAACATATGCAGTGTACATCATCGAATTAAATAACACAGACCAATAGATTGGAGGTATTCTCTTCATTGAAGCCAGTCTAATACCATCTGGCCCGGGTGTATCTGGTGAACTCTTTGAGAATATAGCTCGCACGTCATCTTCTGTTACAGGTCTATAGATAGTTATACTGTGTTCTTTGTAATCAAAGATTTCTTCAGTTCCAGAAGATGCAGGCAATTCAAAAATTGACCTGTACGTCGATGCCACCATCTCTATGTCCACGCAGTTGGCAGCCACACGACCCAAACTGTCCGACAATACATGTGAGGCCAACGCGGAGCGGCTGCTGGCATACATTTGTTGGGCTCTCTTGAATAAGGACATCCTCTCGTTAGAACCATTGGGCTTGTTAACTCCATTCGGACGCTTCTTGGCCGTATATTTAGTATTCATCGAACCATTTTTCTGTTGGTGTTGTCGCACTTAGAAACGATCTTAGAAAGAAAACCATCAATACTGGAACCAACAGATTCAGGACCACTAAGTAATTCAACGATAAAGTCGACTATGGTTCCTTCCGCCAATGGATTCCTAGAACAGTCCAATAAATATTCGAAAAACCGGGTCCTCTCGGCAGACGGTTCAACAGGAACATCAGGATTGACACTCAAGGAGGGAGGTTTATCATGAGACAAGGCAGGTTGCAAATCAATTATTGGTATGGATTCAGTTCCGCCTCTACGGCGACACTCAAACAACCCATTCGATGACGAATCAGGAGACAGGTCTCCATAAACATTAACAGCAACCTCTGGATATATCGTTGACGGCAAAGGCAACTCCGGGGAGGTAGTATTGTTTGATGTCAAACCAGTCGAACTCGAAGAATTGTCGCGTTGACCCTCCCCGAACCTCATCTGCAACACACGCTGCAGTCTCTGGTCCCTATCAAAAGCTGTCTTCGTAGAGCTCTCATTCACTCCATCAGGCGACGCAACAGCGCCTCCGACAGGGACCTGTTCGGCACGCTCAAGACCAGACCCATCACAAGGTTGTTCAGTCTGACGCCGAAGCTGTTGCTCAGACAATGCCGATTCACCCGTCCGTCGCCTCCTCGATCTCGGTCTTCACACGCTCTAAAACAGATTGATAGCCTCTGGATTTACGATAACTACGAATTTGTTCAGGGGTTCTATCCTCGAAAATCGTCGATAAATGTTTGTTGATAAATACGCCAGTAAAGCCAATCTCCTCCTGAACCATGTGTAATGTCTCAAGCGCCGACCATGGCCTATTCGTTCGACCCTCATTCTCAAACATTTCCTGATTGTATTCGTAGGGGTGAGCCCTACGCATATGTTGTCTAAGACCGGCATAACTGTTGAAACCACGATCGCATAATTCACATTTGTTGTTGTCACAGCCGCTCGACCCATGACAGTAATAGCGCTTATGCTGTCAAAAGGATTCGTGCGTATCATATGTTCTACCACATTCGCAAGTATAGCCTTTGAGCTCCATGCTTAAACAGAAAAAATCGACTATCAATCATTATCAAAAGTGACTGAAGCCTATCAATGACGGTAAGCCAAAAGTTTCCATTCTGACTGTTTGTTTCAAGAGAATGAAGAAAATCCGTCATTTACAGCACCCAAAATTAGGTAACCCAACGCCGGAGCGTCGAACTCGGTATAAACAAAGGACGATTGTAAAACATAAACACAAACTTTAAATACGTAGGTACACACACAACTCTCTTCCAACAGTGAATTTAATTTAAGTTGGTGTTACAACTAAATTCACTAATAATTAAAACTGTAAAATTAATTAAAATTTATGTAAAATTAATTAAATTCATAATATTTCGAAATTAATTTGTTGTAAGTTGAATATTTAAGTGATTTTATTAGTGTCCGCGACTGTACGATACGCCACTGCTCAAAAATGTAAACAAACAAACTGTCAATATTCACTCAACTATTTGTAGCTCCGATGTATATTATAATATAAAACAAATTATTTAAATAAAAACAAATTGGAATTGAGTATATTTTACTTATGTTGAGTAATATGACGATTAGAATGAAGTCCCAATTATCCTTAAAAAAAAACTTACGTAACCGAAGACGATTTCTCGCGTGATGAACTATAAAAACTGATATAACTCGGGTAATTCTCAACCGATAAGGATCACTTTTACATCAAAATGTTCCAAATACTGTTCCACGTCGAAGGAAACCTTCAGAAGTCTTATCGCACTGACGTAACGATTTTTAAGTCACACGTGATTTTTTTTAAAAAGTCGCTATAAGGTCGCTTAGAGGGTCTCCATAGACTATATAGACCCCTCACTTCCTCACCAGAAGTAGTCCTCAGTTTTTTCTTATGAAAGATCCAGGTAGCGCTAAACGCAATCGAAACACGCTGTAACTAATGGTTTGAAACCATACTAATTTAAAAATGAAAATCGCGGGAAATTTAAATATTTTTCTTGTTTTATACGGAAATTGAAGGTATAAATTCAAACACAAAATAATTTTATTTGAAATATATTAATTTTAACAAATATAAAAAATACATAAATTACAAAAATTACATACAATTATAATACAATAATTGAAATTATCATAAAAATACTAATCAATAAATAATCAAATGTTAAAGATTAATTAACAAATAACAGAGAAAATTATGATAGGTAACTTATGATAAATCGAAATTTAACAAATGAATAAAAACTAACTGTAGCGGAAACTACGTACATATACGAAAAGTGTCTTGATTAATTTTATCGAATTAATTTAACTAATTTTACTAATTTGTTTATTCAATTTCACCAAATAGCACTAAAGAATCGGCAAATATAACCGCGAAACTGTCGGCACACTGGAAATTTAATTACAAGTTCAAATATCTCATATCCCATACAATGATTAAAACTTTTCGTTAATCTTCCAAATGTTATCAAAATCAATCATAGCTGATAATTGTTTATGTCGTTAGTCGAGTTGATAGTCTCATTCTGCTGGATTTCTTGGGAAAAAATTTGAGGAATCTTTTCATCATCCAATATTTCCATAAAACACACACAACTAAAATGGAAAAATTGCAAATTAGAGTGTAACCTAAAAAAATTAGTTAAAAAAATGTATTTACAGTTTGAGACACAATAATTACATAAATTATTTGAAAAAAAAAATCTAATTAAATCAACTTTTGAATATTTACATTTAATAAATATTATTATTAATTGTTTTTCTTCCTATAAGTCACCAACAAGCAACATACAAGCGAATTATTGTTGTATTAAAAATGGCGTTTTCTCTTTGTCTTAAAAATTTTACTTAATTTCAATCTAACAACAAAATCGCAAGCGCCACCGTCATGTGTCAATAGTAACTAATATTGAAAAGAGAGGGTGCGAGGATGAGAGAGAGAAAGAAACTCAATTCGAAGCGCCACCTGAACGAATCATAAGAAAACTACCACGTGACCGGCGGATTCTCCTACCCATATAACTGAAAGGAGCCTGGGGTCTCCTTGTAGGACCCCTCTACAAATCTTAATCGGTCTAGTGGTTACATTACCCACTTTGATGACAGTGTGCGAGCTACAGAGCGTTTCCATGATATAATTAACACACAAACCGCGCAGTCCACGTCGCGATAATGCCCGACTTATAGCTGAGTGACTGACAGTAGCGAACGCTTTGCGCACATCAAGAGATGCTACATTGAATGGTAAAGCGCTCTGCGTTCTTGATCAAATATAATGATTAAGAATGAGACTATTTGCCATAGTCCCATCCATACTAACGAACCGTCTTTGATTTCGATTCGATGTTATTACATTTATCATTCAGGCATGCAGCAATCGGTGGAGCAGCCGTTAAAGGGCTGAACCGACCGTGATTGGTCGCCAGTTCGAGGGGATTTCAAGTCACCGGATTTCGGGATAAAAGTGCTACGCGTGGTACACCAAGAAGATGGATGGCAATTCCGATAGATAATAACGTTGAATAATACACTCAATGCTGCATTCGGATACTTCAACACGTCCCTCACAATCCCAATCCCAATTTTCGCATTCGCGATCTCATCATCATTTATAGGTTCATCAATATCAACCGTCTGAGTCATGTTGTCATCATCAAAGTTTAACTCGGAAAGGACCGCTTCATTGAATTCGCTATATAAATTTTCGACGTCATCAATTTCCATCACCTGGCCCATCAAACGTTCGACCTGTAAGTGTTATGTCTGTTAACATACGTTTATTTTTGATTAACAGGTCCTGTGCTTTTTTGTAAAATTCCGCTCTCTTTCCAGTTTTGGATTTTCCATTTCCATATGCAGGACGTCTACGTTGTTCAGAACGACGGATCGCGCTACGCCTCCCAAGAAACTTAGTAGAAATCCAGTCATCAATTGATTTGTGAATGATCGCGTGAGATTCACTAAGCGCTGTCGAAGCCAAACGACTCGTTAAAGGGTCCAAAACCTCAAAATCAGCAATCGATTTACAAATATGATGGTACATCCCCAATCTGCCCACCGAAGTAGACGTCAATCCCGCTATTGAAAGCCCAGCTGAGCCTGAGGCAGTCTGATCCATGGACGAACGCCTCATTATTATCGGTACATTAGATTATCTCCTCGTATGATCTTTATGAGCATTATGCTCCTCTTCAGGTATATTTGAACCGCCTTGGGAGGTTAGGTCATTAGTCGAAGTTGTTGGACCCAGGTCCAACCGAAAAGAAGTACAGGCAATCGGTATACTAGCATCAGCATGCAAAGAGCATGTTAATCTTCGAATCGTAGACGATGAAAACCCAGCTGAGTCAGAGGTAGTTCGACTCATAGATAAACGCCTCGTTATTGTCGATATATTTGATAATCTTACCGCTTGATTTTTTTGCACTTTATAAGATGTTTCCAATTGTTCTTCCTCAGGTATATAGAAGTTGCTTCTTGACGATGCGTCATTGGTCAAAGCAGATGGACCTGCGTGCACCCGTAGACTTGTACTTTCATTCGGTCTATTAGCAACAGCATGCAGGAAGCTTGTCCCTCCCGTATCGGATACCGAGAGGGTATTCAAACTCCTAGAATATATATCCTTATAAATTTGTTTTTCTCGTATCCTCCGAAGCTGATCATATGTTAACTCTGTAGACTTTATTAAATACTTATAAGTCAAATCGCCTCCCAATGAAGCTTCCGCCGCTGCCATTTTCTCCATTAATTCTAATTCGCCTCGTAGTTGAATATCCGGATGGCGCTTTTTATGATGTTACCTAAGACCGGCAAAGGTGTAGAATGCCGCATCACATATTTCGCAGTCCTCCATTGAATCAGCGAGTGCACCTAATCGAGAATTTTCCATATATGCCTGTCTTTCATGTTGTTTTACACCTGAATAGGTGGGAAAAACAGTTGCAATACAAACATTTAGTTCGTTTTGTACAAGGCACTCTGTAGTGCCTTGTAAGACCAGATTGAGTTTTAAATACCTTACCGCGCTCACCACATCGGAGATCTCGGTTCATGGCTTTATTACAGGCTTTCTTAGAGTTATAGGAGCCGTCAGAATCGGTAGAGTCGTAGGACTCATGATGATCGGAGTCATTACTACCATCAACGTCAATTATGGCATCTGAATCTATTTCTTCTGATTGGACGGCCGACGAATAGCTTGTATTGATGATCCCCTGCCGAGTGCGCGAGGGTCCGGAATACTGTTCATTCGCACCCGAGGCCATACTTCTTGTTATAGGACCAGCAAATGATAAAGCTGTCCCTGGGCTGGTAACCCGGTGGCGCTGCCGACGCCCCTGCCGTTTGGCTGACTGTTCAAGATTGCTCCTGAGCAGCCACCCGACTCTCGTCACGAGGAGGCACGGCAATAGGACGATTTTATTCTAGCGGCGGTGTGTGCAATACCGCTAGTGCTTGAGAGTAGTGCACCATCATCATCATTGCACCTCTTATCTTCTTCTTGGCGCTCCTCAGCTTTCCTTTTTGCTAATTCTGAAAGTTAACAAAATCATGTAGTTGAAGTAACCGAATAAATTTGCTCTTACTTTTCAGGGCCTCCTTTCTATATGCTTCAATTCGTTCAAAGACCTCTAAAGCAAAATGTATGAATACGTTGAATGATTGAAATCTTATAAATTTTACCCTGTCAGAGGTACCATCCCTTCTTTATGTCAAAGCACCATGGCTCAAACAGATCATCTCAATTTTCTTCTATTTAGAAAGACAAAGTTTATTTAGTAACATTAAGCTGCATAAATAAATAAATAACCTGGGACAGTGCTATTGTTGTTGACTTGAGCTTGGAAAAGAGCAAATTTGAATTCCAATAAGAGAAAATCTATTTATTTTATCACTTACTTATTTTATCAAACTCGTTTTTGTTCATGAATTAGACCAAGCAATGCTCGCGCTTATATACACTCCAAATTACCCCCACCACACAGCAGTATAGTGGGGGAAATTTTTTGAAACCAAGTTTTCTAAGTTTTTAGTGGAAAATCATTTTTTTTATCACAGGTTTGTAAGTAAAATTGAATCAGGATTCAAAATATATGGAAAATTTGATAAGGTCCTTTTGGACGTCTATGTGTAAAGTCTTGTAGCGGCTTAACTATAGATCTGACAAAAAAATTACTCAGGTTTTTTGTAGAACACTATCAACAATGTACAGCTCTAGAAAAAAAAAAGGAGTTGACGGGGTGGTTTTCACTCAAGGGGTAAAAAATCAACTGGGGTGGTTTTTGAATGTAGATTTCAATTGCTAGTACAATATCAAGAATATTTTTTTACACCACCAATAAAAAAAAAATTTTCTCCACCCCATTGAAGGGGCAGTTACGTGGGGGTTAATTTGAACTGCATCTGGTAGATTCTAGTTCGAAATCATCCAAAGTTTATTGCATCAAAATCGGTCGATTGGTTTTAGAGTAAAACACATTTGTTATTTGACGCCTGGACTTATTAAAAAAAAGGAGACTAAATGACTATCATACTACACAACTTGTCCCATAATTAGCGCCCATCCTGATAGTGTAAATAGAGGATGAAATTCTAAGACGAAAAGTCTTATACAATTTTTTTACCTGACACAGGGGTAATGAGTAATTAATTAAAACAAGTAACGTATCAGATGCCCGCTATAGCGATAAGAGAAGCGGGAGGAGTCTAGCCTTGATATGACAGCAGTTACAGATTTCAACAATAAGGGTGCTCGCACAACACCGAATGTTGGATTGTTTTTAATGAAAATCTGTGGGGTTGGGGAATTTAAAAAAAATACAAAAGTCTTCACTTTTAGGTGTATTAACTAGTAATTTTAATAGAAAGTAAATTTAGTGAAGTTTACCAAGTCAGGAATAATATCAAAAGATTTTGAGATAATGCAAAAGAAAATTCTTTCTCTATTAACAATCAACAATTTTGTTGTAAATTGTAACAAATAGTAACAATAGTTAGTAATCAATTCGAAATGTTCTGTGTTTTACATTTAGTAAACTGTTTAATAAATAAATCGCTAAGCAAACAACAATAAATAAAGAATAAATGTAATAAAATTGGCAAAATCGATCACTTTGGATAATATTACATAGGTATCGGCGTCTCCGTGTAATATCATCAGACAGGAAGTTGATAAGGCGGCGGAGAAGAAAATTCTTTCTCTATTAACAATCAACAATTTACAATAAATAGCAACAATAGTTAACAACAACCAATAGCAAAAATAGTTAACAACGGTAGTCAACAACAACAAACAGCAAGAATAGTTAACAACAATTAACAACAACAAACAGCAAGAATAGTTAACAACAGTTAACAATAACAAATTGGAAGAATAATTAACAATAGTTAACAACAAATAGCGACAATAATTAACAATCAATTAGAAATGTTCTTCGTTCTGCATTTAACAGACTGGTAGTCAATCGAGTAAACAACAATAAATGAGAACTAAACTCAAAAACCTAAAGATGTTGTTCGAATGTATCACCATTCGCTTGCAGACAGCGCTGGCAACGATTGACTAGGTATACTCTAACAGATTCGATCATGTCAGGTGTGATATTCGCGAGTGCGGCCTGAATCCTAGCCATCGTTTCCATTCCATCTGCCGGTTGATTTTGGTACACCACTTCTTTTAGGTAACCCCACAAGAAGAAATCCAAAGGTGCCAGGTCCGGAGATCTTGGAGGCCACCGTAAAGGACCGTTTTTACCGAACCATCTGTTCGGAAAGCTCTCATTTAAAAAATCTCTCACAGATTCTGTGTAATGAGCTGGCGCTCCATCATGTTGGAACCAATAAGGTTCGTCTCCATCCGGGAGTAATTCCGGTAGAACGTCTCGAACAAATGTGAGGTAATTAACACCCTATTGAAGTAAGCTGTTTAACTGTTAATATTTATGAAAATTTATAACTTACATTCCTATAATCTGGCAATGGATACAATAAAACTGTGGTGCCAACGATACCACCCACATATTAATTTTCCATTTGTACTGAAAATTTCTTTCCCTCGCAAAGTGAGGGTTTTCAACGGCATACAAGTGCGTGTTGTGTTGGTTGAAAGATCCTTCACGCTCTTCAAAAAGTTGGGGTGTTCGGCGTTCCGTTGGAGAATAAAATTGCAAGAATTGATCCGCAATTGAAAATCTCCAGGCTCTAACTTTTGCACTTGTCTTGCATGATACGGATGCAAGTTCTCCGACAATACCACGCGATTAATCGAACAGCGGGAGATATTCAGTTCTTGCTCCAACTTGCGAACGCTAGTGCCTGGATCCAGGTGGAGTGCTTCAATTATCCGATTTTCGTTCCGCACTGTACGGACTCGCCGACGACGACCACTTCTTTCAACATGGGCCGGCAGAAGATTCCCTGTATCACGGCCTCGCTGGACGGCTCGCAAAATAACATGATGATCAGATATGAGATTACTAAGAAACAATTCTCCGCCACCTTATCAACTTCCTGTCTGATGATATTACACAGAGACACCGATACCTATGTAACATTATGGATTTTGACAATTTTATTACATTTATTCATTATTTATTGTTATCAGAATTTCCATATTCCTCTGTATTCATTTTACAAATCGATATATCGCTTCGGATTTTGCTACTTTTGTATAAAAATTTTCGAGAACTTTCTTTTCGATTGAAATTAACAATTTTTTCTTATTCTCAATCGCTTACCATGCAAAATTTTCTCAGCTCCCGTACTTTGCAAAACAAGCTCCCAGTGAAAACCAAGACACTTTTAAGTTTCCGTTGACTCAGCAAATTCCATATCTTGAGATTTGTTTGGGGACTAGTGACAATAACCGTACTATATTCACGTGTTAGAAAGAGATAGGAAACATTTCTGCTGAGTACGTGAAAAAAATGTATAAAGCTGGAAGAATTCTCAATCTATTCATCATTTAGTGTTTGCGAATGTCACAAGTGTTAAGATGACTAAAGTCAATATTGTTGAAGATATTGATATTAGAACACTACTCACACAGTTTAATGTTTAAAAAGTTTACTGAACTAAATAAGCAATAAATTATTATCTACAATTTGGTCAATAGCTAAACAACTGTTTGATTTAGCAATCAATCAATATCCCCATTGCGCTTGCCTGAAATTATTTCACCGCTGCCTGACACTCCTGAACCACCACCAACATGAGCAACATTTGCTCAACCTCCACCATCATCGGACCAACCTCCTAAAAAAAAGTAGACTAAGCGTAATCAAGAGGGTCTATGTTGGGTAGGAACAGATGTCCGATGATGAGTTCGTAGGAACAACATCTGTTTCTAAGATGTAACTAAATGACTGATAGCACTTTAATGAGTATATCTAACTACTTTATGCTATCCATCACAGGTGCAAGGACCTTAGAACCATAAAGAAAGGAGGAAAACAACAACAACCACAGAGGTGGCACCAGACCCAGAAGAGAAAGCCCCAGATACAACAACAACAACAACAGCTACAACAACCCAAAGAAGCGCTAGAAAAACAGCAGCAGCATCAGCAACAACTTCATGAACCACGATCCCAGTAAGTCTGATTGTACTACACGTTTACTTTTTGATCAATTTAACAAATAAATGATATGTTTACAGAGGAAAGAACCTTGCACTTATAAAAGAACTGTTTGGGGATGAAGAAAACGAAACTCCTAATACGCAAAGTAGAATTGTGGAGGACATCCCATCTCAAGTAGCCAAAAAACTACTTCCCAGCCTCCAGCAGGAGCTTGACAGGCTGGAGAGGCAGAATGTTGAGGCTGACGAGTAGTTTAAGGGTGTTCAGCAGAAGCGCCTCGCTAAGCAAAAGCAGCAAGGGGAGCTTCTGGTAAATGAAAAAACAAGTTAGAAAATATTAATTTAATTATAAAGAACTTAAATGACTTGAAATAAATATTGTTTTAAAGATATTGCGCAGTCACATTTGACCCTTCCCTTTCTATTTGCGCTAAATTATTTGATGAGGGCTGAACAAAACTCCCACAAGCTTTGAATACATCTAACCGTTTCAACAGACTTTATTATATCAACTTCTATAAATGGACTACTTCTCTCTTAGTACCGCCAATATATTAGTATACGATTTGATTAGACGATAGTTTTAATCATAGATACTAAAGAGGTGATGATACTTAGCTGAATATTATATTTTAATCTTTCAATCAACATTAACAAAGTGAATCCGTTTCACCTATATATATATATATATATATATATATATATATATATATATATATATATATATATATATATATAAATCTGTTTACAATTTTTTGTTTATTATTTTAACAGTCATGAAAATAAAAAGAAAATACGATTGAAAAATCAACGATAGGATACAATAATAACGGTAAATATTGCGATGTGGGAGTACTCTTACTCCCAATCGCCGTATCTCTGCTTTACTATTATCATTGAATCAAGACTCCTCCCTCCATTTTGAATCACCATAGCGCGCATCCGATTGGCTACATAATTTAATTAATTTCTAATTATCTTTGGGTCAGCTGAGAAAATTCTATAAGATTTTTCGTCTTAGAATAACATTCCTTATCCATCCTTAAGAGGATGTGCGATACTTATGGGACACGGTGTATATGTATGTATATATATATAAACTGTGACCGAAAGGTTCCGCATAATGCAAATAACTTTTTTATTTATCAAAATTTTTAATAACGCCGAGGCAGGTAACAATTTATTTTTTACTTGCCTATTTGTGATGAGGTCAAAATCACACTACCAGTTACCATCGCAAAGAAATGGCGTCATCATTAATTTTTTTCAAATGAAAACCCCCATTTTTGAACTTTTTTTTTTGGAAGAGCATATCTTTCTGCGTTTAGGCATGTAAAAATTGTGGGGGTTACATAAGAAAATTTTTGAGAAAAAAATTGTTAAAGTTTCTAAGATTTTCTGTCGTCGCAATATCCTTGCATCAGCATAGTAAACGAAAAACGCAATATCTCCGAATAAGCATTACAAGCATTGATTTACTAAAGGATCAAGTAGACGTAGGTTGAAAATTTGACATAATTACTGCCAAACATGGCGGATTAAATTGTCAAAAATAAAATGAGAAATTAGCAATTATTAGCGATTATTAGCAATGGAGATAATATAAGCCATTAAAGAGATCAAATATATTTCAATCTTATTCTGAACTTCATCTCCATTGCTAGAAATCATCCACATTTGTCATTTTATTTTTGACAATTTAATCCGCCATGTTTGTTTATAATTATGTCAAATTTTCTACCGATGCCTACTTGATCCTTTAATAAATCAATGCTTGCAATGCTTATTCAGAGGTACTGTGTTTTCTGTTGGCCATGCTGATGAATGGATATTGTGATGACTAAAAATCTTATTTAAATAAATTGATGATGACGTCATTTATTCGCCATGGTAACTGGTAGAATCATTTCGACCCAGACCCAAAAAAATTATTAAAAAATAAAAAGTTACCTGTCTCGGCGTTTTTCGAAATTTTGATAAATAAAGAAGTTATTTGCATTATGCCGAACCTTTCGGTCACTGTGCATATGTGATTATTAGATATCATTACAATTATTTTTATAAAATATTTATTTGCAAAAAAGTATCAAATGTACCAGTAGTGGACATAGAAGTGCTAGTAGTGAACATATTCGGAACCAGTAATGGACACATATTATAAACTATTGTTTATTCATATTTGGACATTTTAGGTATGTTATAATGATCTCTGTTCTTTTTTTTTTTGTTTAGGCTCCTCTATAAAAGAACATATGCCACTTCTAAAATAATACAAAATATCGTCTTTTAGAGGCCACTTCCATGAATCAACGCCCGCCTGACTCATGGTCTTAACTTCTGCTCCATCCAGGTCGCATTTCAAAATAACCCCTATAATAAATGAGAAAAGGTTATTTTTTAGCTGTTACAGTATATAGTACAGGATTTACGCATATAATTAAGCCAGAATATGAGGTGCCAAAAATATGCATACCTACCTGCACAAAATGTCAACTTACCTGGATAGAACTCTTCTTCATATTTGACAATAACGTATTTTCCAACATCATAGTCGATTATTTCCGAGGCTATTTCGTTATCATTGATATCAATTTCTTCATCATTGTAGGTAACGTCTGCATCTGATTCTGAAGAACTGTTACTAGACGTCTTCATTTTTCTTGCATCATTTTTTTTCTTTTCTTTTTGGAAATTCTTCGTATTTTTTTCTCATAAAACTCTCTGTACTTCCCACTTGTTACCACTGCTGGATAAATAGCCACTCTTCGTTTTGGTGTCTTTTTTTCTGGAGTTTTGTGGAAAATGAAGCATTTTTTAAACAGTGTTGGTACTTTGTAACCTTCATTTTCTTTCCTTTCATAGTACACCTTAGCGTGATCTGGCGTTTACCATTGAAAATCTTTTGACGTTGATGGTACTGGAGATTTTTCATTTGGATGCGGATTCGGATTGTCTGTTGTTACATGGAAAATTTGATCTTCATCTAGAGTACTCACTTCAGAAGATGACTTGTTAGTTTTTTGTATAAGTTTTTAATTTACAGAATTAATATTCTATCTCTCATTATGACCTGTATTCTCAGCTTGAAGTCCACATTTATCTTTTAAATCAGACCATACTGTGTAAAGATCAGTTGATTCTAACTGTCTTTGCCAACTTTCTTGATTTTGATATGTCTTCAAGAACATTTCGAGCAATTTTTTTATTCTTTTTTTTAGTTTTAGTATGTGGTGCCATAGTGCACTGGAATGAAGAATAAACGTAACTGTATAGCAATTTCACCAACATAAAATGTTATTGTAGTGAATTGTTTGAAGCAACAAAAAATTTTTGTACAAATTTATATTAGTTCGTTCTTATAAATTCAAATTAAAAATTTGTTATTCTTCATGGCAATTTTAATTCATCGCAATTAACGTGTATCACGTGCATTTCACCCAAGTGTCTATTATTGGAAATCACTTGCTGAGTAATGGACACCTAGTGTGTACATCAACAGAATTTTATGTTCTAGTAGTGGACACAAAAACATGATGAAACGTTATAATAAATAAATTGAATCAAAATCAGTTTAAAGTTCACTTACCTGTTATACGAATCAAAGTTATCAAAAATATTCACTACGAAAAATAAAGATTTTATAGATTTTCTCAACACACGTTCCAGCACCTGATATATTTGCCACCATAATGAAAATTTATTCTAACTTTTGAAAAAATGAATTTATGAGCATGCGCTCAACTACAAAAGTACAGACGGTGATGGCGAATAAGGTACGTACAAAGGAAAATTAAATGCGCGAGTAATTTGAAAAACAATAATGTTTTTCTTCGTCAAGTAACCATTACTGGGACAATGTCAATTACTGGTGCAATTACCCTACAATTATCGTAAAATGATTGGGGGGAGAGGCAGAAGAAAATTTAATGAACAATAGATACATATATTAAAAACTATAAAATAAATAAAAATTCTTCAGATACAACAATTAAAAAATTAACAATTCGAAACAAAAAACAAAAAAATAATAAAAAAACAAATTCTTCAAAACTTAATACAAATTAAATAAAAAATTATTCTTTGCGAATTGTATTTTACTATTGTGCCGCCCCCATATCGCCGGCGTCCACGACGACCTCGAGAGCCCCGTCCTCCTGAAAATCCGAAGGAAATACAAGAATAATGCAAATTATGAAAATTTATTATTTACGTTTTTTCTTGTTGTTTTTTGGTCAGTTGAGGCGGCATCGGTTGAGGCGGCGGCGGTTGACGGGTCGGTTTTGATGGCCGTTGTGCCGGTCTTTGTGGCGGCGGCTGTAGTGGCAGTGTCCAGCGTAGTAGTAATAGCAACCTTACTACTACGCTGGCCACTGCCATTACAGCCGCCGCCACAAAGACCGGCATAACGGCCATCAAAACCAACATAACATGAACAGCAGTTCATGTTATGTTGCATTTCTTTATAATAATTAAAAAGATTTAATTAGATATTATTTTGGTTGAATATTTCACACGTTGCAACATTTGATTTAATAATTAAAAAAATACTACAAGTGATTCAAATCTTGCATTGTGTGAAACACAATTTAAATAAAACAATAAATTGATAATATAATATTATAACTTACTGAAACTGATTTTTTCGGTGGAAGGCAACACGCTACTGAAATTTTGTTACAATAATCGGGTGAGGTGATGGAACTTGCTAAACAATTACTAAGGGGGAATATTTGCAATGTTTGAAAAAAAATCAGAAACCTGACTAGGGAGATAGATATAAGTTACATAGCAACGATAAATTGCTGATTTATAATAATTTATTGGGCCACTATATTTGTATTATACTTTCCTTGTTTACTAAATTATTGAAAGCAAAGCTTTATTAGTAAATTGTTTATTACGATCAAAGCATTTCTTAAGTAGGTCAGTATATTTTTTTTTACTAAAACAGTGTGACCATAGCATTTTTAGTGAATTGTTAAATACGGTCGGATCATTCCTAAAATTCATTCTAATATTGTCTTTGTAATTGTCAAAACCTCAAAAATAAGGATTACTTGCAGTAATTCATTTAAGTTATATGTATTTGTATACATATGACCACCTGTGGTAGACAAAGACAATAATAGGGTCGTATATAGAACGAAAACGAAGAATCATAAGGATTTTTGTAACAAGATTGACGATTCGATTATTTGAAAAAGCATAAAGGGTCTCGCTCGAGGGGCAGTTCGCATTTTTCCCCATTTCTTGCAAATTTGTAATCTTTGTTCGATAGGCTTATGTGACATCAGCCGAGAAACAATCAAGTTGCCCCCCACCTTCATCTAGCCAATCATAAGTCACGAAACCACATCACATCATCTACCGAGTTACTTAGAATGTACTATTTCAAAAAACTTCATCATTTTAGACGCTATTTTCCGAAAAACGGGAAAGAAAATCGGAATAATTATCGCATAGAGCTCAGTAGTATAAATATGTATGTTCTGGACCAGGAAGTCGGAGACAATTTTCAAATTCTCCCGCCAATTGACATCGGGAAGTGACGTCACGGCGCGGGAGATTTGAAATTTCAAATCGACCAACTTAAAATCTAGAAAAGTAAATTCCCCCAGATTTCATGCCAACCTAAAATCTATACAACTAAATTCCCCCTGATTTCATTCCAACCTAAAAATCTAGTAACTAATGTCAATTTGTAGCCTTGTAAACAGCGGAAACGGCGGCAAATTTGAAAAAAGTTGTTTTTATTGTTGACAACAAAGAAAATTTACGTTGTCAAATTAGCCTAGCCTAGCCTGACCTGACTTTTAAGAAGATTAGTAGCATGTGATTTTCAAACAAATTTGAAAAAAGTCTAAATAATGATAATAATAAGACATAATAATTGAAAAATTCACCAATTATTAATCGGTGTTGTCGTCGTCGCCATCGTCCCTAGGTGCTGCACCTTGCCACTTTAAATGTTTGTACTCTTACTTATTTACAAGTTTTTGATAAAGGCACCAATGACACTGTTTACCCCTTTCATCACTTTCACCCTTACAGGAAGGGCACACAAAGTCTACTTTAGTTGGCATAGTTGGATGAACAACAACATTGACAATATATGTATATATAATTTATAGATAATGAATACCTGCATTGTTCATTTATTAATATTAAAAAATTTCCTTTTGTTTAAGAAATCTTCTTGATAAGAATGCTGAATTGCAATCACAAAAATATACAGTATGAATTAAATTTAAAGCAAATCAATCATTATTAGTGGAAATTTGGTGTGTTTCTGCTGTAATATCTCTTTTAGATGACTTTCATACAGACACAAAGTACAGAGCTCTCTATTAATTTATAATTTCAATAATTTTTGGTTTACTTACATCTTTGCAATTATCATGAATTACTAACATTTATATTCGGTAAAATATGATAACAAAGGGATAATGTTAATAGTATATAGTATATATATATAGTATATAGTATATATTTTTTAATATAAAAATATAACAAAGTCAACCATTAAGAATACATCATTTTTCAAATAATAAGGAAATCATAGATGCATATATTTTTCTAACAATTTTCAAATTGTAACAATGCATTCTTTCTATAAGAAATCTTCTTGATAAGAATGCTGAATTGCAATCACAATAATATATGTATAAGATCAACCAGTCTTAAAGTAAATCAATTAGACAATACATCGTCAAGTGCTTAAAAAAAATTTTTTTGGTAAATTTTAGTTTGTGTTAAAAATGAATTCAAGAGAAATTATGAGTAAGTGCATATTCATTTACAACATACATTTAATTTATAATTAATTTTTAATTAAATATCATAAAACAGTTTTCGAAGGTGAAGAGATCACTGCGGATCAGTTCAATTATTTACTAAAAAGTCAATTAGAGCATTTCCAGAGAGAAGAACAATGTAAGTATTAATTTATAACTTATAGATATTTAAATTAATTTCAAATTATTGTAAACAACAACTAGATCGACAACACCATCAAAGAATAATGGAATTGTTAAGGGAACGGGACCAGCAAGAGAAACAACAACAACAACAACAACAATTATTATAGTGTAACAATTATTGAATTATTCTTCTATGTGGTAATGTCCCCAGGCAAATGTTGATATACCATCTTCTCTAATATATCTTTTATCATCAAAATGACTAAGAGCAATCTTGTTCAAATTTTGTGTATAGATATTGTGAAGAACGGATCTAAATGTGGACATGTTACCATAAAAAATCTTCTTTTTATACAGACAGTCTCGATAGTCATCTAAATTGAAACCGTTAATAACTGTTTTCTTTACACCTTTAGCTTTCTTGATCAATTTATCATCAATAACGTCAATAGAATACATTTTCGATTTTAAACCAATAAATTCTCTCATTATTTTACCATTATTTTCATCTTTCATAAATCCAACAATTTTTTATTTTTCAATGGTAAATTGTATGGATTCTCTTTTGCATACTCAGATGTATCGAAATAAATATCTATATCATCCCTAATATCATTGTAGAAATCATCAGTTTTGATGGTATAAATAAGTGAATCCGTATCTATATAGTTTAATAGTAATTTATAGTTGTATTTTGGTTTCATGTATTCATAATGAAAATCGTACATCAACCATTTTGATAATTCCAATACTGTAAAACCAATATAAATTGGTTTATTGTAACAGGTCTTGACACGATTCAACTGAATTGCCACCATTTTAGGTGTAAAATGGGCTACACTATGGAAATGTGGTTTGGCAATCAGTGCACGTGCACCCAATCTCTTTCCACAATTATCCCACTCTGTAACCAATTTCATGTCTTTTCTTTTATCTACATTCTCCATAGTTTTACCGTACACTGCATTATTTAGTAATTTAAAAAAAATTTCTCAAACGTATTTTTGGCCAATGTACGATGATGTGTATTCAGATCGATATATTTTTTCAACCAACACGATTGTTTAAATTGTAATAGTCGATAAATTTGTTTAATTTTCAAACCATGCTTGACACACTGTTGTAAATTTCTATAATGTATTATATATTTATTTTTATTTGTTAGATCAGTAATCAATTTTGAATATTTTGCATTTGAACTAATCTTATTCTCCAGACAAAATGGAAGGTCATTGTGCTGATCGTGTAGGCCTCTTGAATTTTCTAGATTCACTTCGAAGATGTAACCAATATCGGAATTTGTTGGAATTTTCATTTGATCAATTGATTCAATGTCTTCGACCCATTGAAACCCACCATAGGGTTGTGGTTGTGACATGTCCCAGCCATACAGATTGTTAGCATCTAAATACATTAAATACGTACATGGTTTAGATACTTATTGTTTGCAACAGAATGTCGATGTGAACATTGTGTTATGCCACCACGTATACCTCTTTTAATAAATGTATGCATATTGATATCGGTTAATAATTCAATTTTTATTTGAGTATATTTCAACATGGCGTCCCATGATAATCCGGGTGCTGTGTAATAATGACAAGGATCCAAATTGTATATTTTTTGACAGACTTTCGGGAAATTTTAAAAAATATCAGTCAACAGCAGTACATCCGTTATCAAATACAATTTCATGTAGTCCCATAAATTTTGACAATTGAATTGTTGCCACACATTCTGTGCATGTTTGTAATCTTCATCAGAGCATAATTTCATCGAAAATCGACTGTTAAATTTTTCTTGCGGTGGTTATGATGTCTCTTCTAAACGTTTCCAACAATTAAAGTACTCATATGGTAGCACACCTTTTCTTATCAGTAATTTAAACTGTTCTTCATCGTTGAAAACGCTTTTAACAGTTTGGAAATCATTAGGTGATAAATTCTGCGCTAAACTATCTAGACTAGATGACATAAATCTTAACGAGTCTAGAAACCGCAGATCAACTGTCTCTGTTTCACTAACAAAAATTCGTTTAAATTCGATAAGGAGACATAGAGTTCCTTATTTAGCGGTATTAAGTTAATATCACCTTCAATTTTTTCCAACAATTTTACAAACAAATGACAATCATAACCAGAGAAGTTATGAAAAAAAATTGGAAAGAATTTAGGTATGCGATACTGCAAATTGCATTGTCGATGTGCTGGTCCTCTATATTTACCAGTAAAGTGACAGTGATCCATCACTTTATAATCATTGACTATTGTTTGATTACAAATATGGCAAATGTTCGTTTCAAAATATAATTCAAGTTGTTCATCACTTAAATTCTCCATTGGTTTCGGTTTCATTAGAATTTCATTATAAATTCTTTGTATATCGCACGTTAATAATTTTACAAATTGATCAGCACAATCTTTACCATTATAAACTTGTAATTTATCGAAATTCTGATCGAACGAACATTTAATGTAATACGCGAAAGCACACGGTGTGTGTTCTTGTACATTAGTTGTTGACGATGTAGTTGGATTCGGTGTACAAATATCAATGTCTTGTAATAGACACTCAAAATCTGCATAGATTACAAATGGAACTTCAATTTGTCGTTCATAATTTTTAAATTCTACTACAGTATTCTCATGTGTTGGCATGATTGTAACTATACGATTACACTTCTCTTTATGTATTAATAATTTTTTTTCAGAATCGAAATGTAATAAGCAAAAATTGCAAATGAAAATTTTATTTGTATGTCTTGTAATGCTACTTCGCAGTAATCTTGAGACATTTTTAATCCACACGTAGTGGCTCCGTTCTTCTTTTTCTATCAACAGTAAATTGATATGCTTTACTTTTTCTCTTTTGGTACAATACAACGGTCCAACAATTTGATCATCTTCTAAACCAAAAGTATTTACACTAATTTCCGAGTTCAATTCTTCAAATATTTCAATATCTTTTACTTTCAAAAAAAAGTCTAAATCACCAAATTCTAATACAATATTATTATGTAAAACTATTGTATTGGCAGTGATATCTTCAACACAATATGAGTTTGGTCTATTCGCATTGATATCGACTGGACACGAAGCCGAAATTATAGCCCATTTGAAACAATATTCATCGTTATTTTTGACATTCATACAAGCGTGCTTTTCTTGGATTTTCTTAGGTAATCCATCGGTAATGAAGTAAATGCTACTGAGCTAGACAAAGATTCATCATTATGTACAACTTCACAACAGAATAGCTCAGATCTCTTTTCTTCAGTGAGTTCTGGTTTTAAACAACAAGTTAAAGCAAAAGATTTCCGATACCAAAAAAGTACCAGACAGGCATCTCGCAAGCAACATGATTCTATTTTGACTGCATCATCTAATAAGGAAGATTTGGCCAGAAAAGAGAAAAAAAAGCTATCTAAAGCACAAAAAGTTGTGATAGATGAAGCAGATCTTAAGGGAAAGCAAATTGTAAATAAAACGAGAAATAAGAGCACTCGGGCTAGCGAAGTAAGAAATATTAAGAGGAAGATACTTCAGAGTAGGTACAATAATGGCAGTAGCTCAAACTCAGAAATGACAGATTTAAGAAACGATGATGACACTGATATTGATGATGAGAATAAGGAAAACAAATGTGTTCTTTGTGATGATTACGGGTAAGATAATGAGCTCTGGTATAGATGTGTACCTTGTGGTTTTTGGGTGCATGCTGAGTTTTCAGGATTCGATTCTGCAATTTATGCTACGGCAATATTTGACTGGTATTGCCCACCATAGGATGCAATACCGGTTAAATTCCCTTTTTTGGAAACGTTGATTGTGCCAAATTTTGAATTACAATTGATACCATTGAAGCTAATCATGTTAGAAGAATTATTTAAGTTTTCTTTGTTAAAAGTTTAATAAAAGAACCTGATTCGATTTTGAATTATTTATAATTTTCCTTAAGTGACCGGCAATAACCGTCCTTACCCTACCCTTTGACGTAGTAATTTGTATTTTGTATTTCAAAAGACTTCACGTCACGTATTTTGCCCACGTCTGACTGAGTTAATTACAGAACTTGAGTTTTGAAAGTATTGGAATTCTGTATTATTCGCATCAGTGCTGTTTTTCGTTGTAGTTAATAATTAAGCAACTGATGAAAGTTATGATTGTGTATTTTATGTCGGTGTGTAATTGTGTATAGCGTGTTAAAATTGTTTCAAATTTTCTAGGCGTCGGTGAGAATTTAGGAAAGTTTTGTAATAGGCAGGTCATTATTTTATAGTATATGAAGTATCAAGAATCATGTTTGGAGACTGAGCGCAGCGAATATTGTCCAATATTATCTGAGATCGGTAAAATCCCTTATCGTTCGTGATGCTTACGTTATGTTTTTCACGCTCAATTTTTTGTACCACCAAGTTTATTTTAAACAATTCAAACATAACGAAAATTTTGAATATGTTGTAGTCTCATGATTAGATATGTAGGCTGTTTTCATACATGCGTTACTATGACATTTTTCCAAACATGATCGGTAAGTTGTACAGTCGAGTGCGTTGAAATTTTAACGGTAAGGATTGTATAGTGTAAACCAGACTTTCGCTAGAGGGGAGCTACTTACTATTGGGTATCGGGGGAAAAAAGAAAACCAATTGATGATGTATCTGAAATAAGAAAACATCACACCCATATTGCTAATATTTCAATAAAAATGGAGTCGATTTTGCATTGAAATCTAATATCAACAATCCGTTATTTATACTATTTTATTGAAAATCATTCATTTTATTTGATTTTGGTAAGAATTGTGTACAGAAAATTTTTAAAACCAAATAATTAATTATTATATCAAATTAGGATTTGACGAAGGGAAATTTCCCGAAACACGTGTAATCCTTTGTTATTTTTACTATGATATAGGGTTTTGATTTTAAGGTTTTATTATATTTCATTCATAAACATCTCATGTTTGAGAAAAAGGATTATTGATAAAATTAATCAAATTTGATAAATTATGAAACTAAGAATTAGAATTTGAAAAAATCCGTTGAAAAATATAATTCTGATGAATTTAGGTTTCGATATAAAGTCAAAAAATACCAAGTGCATTTATTATATTCAATAATTACTTCTTTTTTAATGCTATTGTTGTTATCTACACTTCAATTTTTGATCTAACTTATTAGCAACTCATTCAAGTATAAGCATTTTCTTTTTAGCTGTATTCCTGTTTTTAATTTATTTTATATTTCAAATAGCTCAATTAATCATTACACATAATACTTCACAAATAAATAGAGAATATTATATTATATAATAATGTTAATGAAATAAAGCAAAAAAATTCAAACTCGAAATTAAAAATCCATGTAATAGTAACAATAATAATTGGGGTAGCATATGTTTCGAGACATTTTTCATTATCAGATAATTCTTTTTTACATTCTTTTGGTGCGAATTATCAAATCAAAGAAAAGCAAAAATCTACAACAAAACCTCGATTATCCGTCAAGGACGTCACAGGAGGCGTGACGGATACGAGAAATAGACAGATAATAGAAAATACACACCATCGAACCAACGCTTTTCTTCATATTTTTATTGTTTAAATTTCCCAAATGTCAAACTTGCCATATGAATAATTAAAGATAAAAACACTCAATTTAATTTGAAAAAAATCGAAATTTTTATTATCCATTTATTGGATATAAAAAGTATCCTACATAAAAAACTGTTGTAACCAAATTTCAAGACAATTCGTCCAGTCATTCAAGCGTCATTGAGCGGCAAACATTCAAAATTTCACATTCATGATATTAGTATAGATGCAGATTGCAATTTTCTTTTTTACATTTATACCGCCCTTTTATTTACATTTCAAGTTCAACAAATACTATTCGTCAAAGCAGGTAAAGCAAATGGACAAATGCGATTCATCCCCTATAACAAAAATGGTGGAAGAACGATTCAATCTATGTAAAACAGGCCAATTTCTTACCAAGAGTCATTAAAATTTCAACGCACTCGACTGTACTTACCGTTCTAGAACGGTAAGTATAACTTACCGTCGTAGCAGCCCATAAACAACAGTAAAAACAACATACCGTTGTCAAATCAGCTGTAGTAAATAAACAAAAACGCTTGATCGTGCTAAAAGTATATTTGTAGGCAGTGTTGGGAATTATCTAATCTTATTAACTAGATAATTTATCTAGCTATTTTTTGTTTTATCTTTTGTCTGAATCTGGATAAATATAATTCCACATTTTCATCTTATCTAGATAAAAATATTTGCATTACTGATACAGATAATTTCATTGTTTCAATTTAATTGTCCTTCTCTAATTTTGCACAATATTTAAATAATTCAAAAACATTTCTGACAGCATCTCCACTAATTTTAGTTACAAGCCGCCACTGATTATATAATTGCGCGAAATCTCCATTAGAATCCCGTGATTCCTAACCTTCTTAACCTATAATTAGTGTTAGGATCTACAGTTTCGCCATAAGTATTTCAACGCGTTAAACCTACCATTGGCGTAGTTGTTCTATAATTCTGATTAAATAACTTCTTGTATGTTGTAAACTATCGGAGACAAAAAATCATTATTATTTACAAATAATAGTCTGAAACAATAATTAAAATATTAAATTAAATTAAAATATTTTAAATTTCTTTACGTACAAATCATATGTTTATTAACCCAAACGAGTTACTATAAGAGTATTCAGGAGGAGGAACCCATATAATTGAAATTTACAGTACAATCAAACGCCTGTGTTTTACGAATGACGTCGATCGGTCATGCGGATCATTTTAAATGGTCTATTGTTTTTCAACATTCTGCTACTATCGCTATAGAGCAACTCGTTTTGTTGGCGACGAAAACACTCGATTAAAACAGAAAATAACGTTTCGCTCTACTCGAATTTGTCAGGAGAGTAGATTTTGACCGGCACGCTCTACGGTTCCAAATCCTATCTCTACCAATAATTGATTGACTGCTAATTGATTAAAATTAAGCAAAGTTATAATGGATTCATTCATAATTCGTCAACAACGTCCGTCAGGAATAACGACAATAACAGCAATCAGAGAAAATGTCTCTGAAGCAGATAATAGTAATAATTCTGTCGACTTAACAAGTTCAAGTTGTTCCAATTAAACTACATCTCTGTCGATTTTGGTTGGAGAATTTTTCAAAATGATTTTTTGTGAAGATTCGAAAGTTAATTCTAAGTGCCGTACTTGTTTTAAATCAATTTCTGGGTCAGTTTCTTCTACTGGAAATTTCAGAAGTCGTATATCTGTAAGTATTTCGATTCGAGTGTTCGAGTGTTATCTTTTTTGCTCGACTTTTTTATAAATAATTTAATTATCTGCCTCTAATACTTATAGAGAAAACATAATAAACCTATTGGGACGAATTTCTAAAAAACGTTATGCTAGAAAGGTTTTGGAGAAAGAACCATAGACAAAACAACCAAAATTAGCTACAAATTTTATCAATAAGAAGCAGGTATTATCAAACACCCACCCTGATGCTATGCTTCGGCGTGTGTGGATACGAGGAAGCGTTTTAGTGGGTAGGTCCTGAGGTGGGGCCCCAGGGAGAGTCCCACACTGCCAGTCGGCAGAGGGCCGACTGGGGTTAGTCTATAAAGGATTTCCCATCCTCCGGAAAAAAAAGGTATTATCAAACAAGGCTCTGAGGTTTTAAAAGTAAATGTGTTTCTTTTAAGCTATTGGATTTAATTATAGATTATATTGTGAGCGAAATGCGATCACTAAGCACAATTGAAAAACCAGTTTTTATTCAATTGGTAAAAGGTTTTACCAACCAAAATGTTCAAATTTCTTGCAGAAAAACGTTGGACAAAGAACTCGTATTTAGATACGAGGTGTATAAAACGCAATTAGTGGAAGCTTTCAACAGTGTATCTTACCTTTGCATTACTACAGACATTTGGAGTGCTAACAATAAAAGTTACCTAGGCAAAACGGCTCACTTTATTGATCAAGACATTCTCGAGAGAAAATTATTTGTAATTGGATGTCGAAGAATAAAATTTAATCACACATATGCAAATATTGTCAAATGTATCAATTCAATCCACAAGGATTTTGGTATATATGTTTCAAAAATTACTCACACTGTAACAGACAATGCAGCAAATTTTTGCAAAGCGTTTCATTTATTTTCTCTACCGAATGAGAAGAACATAACTGATACTGATGATACTAATGCTTTTATTGATGAAGACAAACAGGAAACTGCATTATCAGAAGTGGAGGTTATGGACATTAGTGCTGATTTATTACGTCATAGCAGTGATAACGAATGCAATGGTGATGATTATGATGATATCATTTTAGTGCCTCATATTACATGTTGCGTACATACCCTTAATTTAATAGCAGCAAAAGATGCAGACAAGACTTTGAATAATTTCGAAAACAGTAATGCTTATAAGAAAAGATACAGGACTGTATTTGCAAAACTGCAAGCCTTTTGGAATCTTCTTAGTAGGAGCACTGTTGCTGTGGATGTGGGAAAAGAAACTTGTAGTTGCACGTTTCCCGTTCCAAATGCAACACATTGGAATTCTACCTACGATGCGTTGAAAAAAGTTATACTATTCAAAAACAGCTTGGGAAAAGTTTTTCAAAAATTAAAAATTAGTTGTCTAAAAATTCAAGAATAGAGATTCTTGGAAGAATTTTGTAAGGTTATGGAGCCTCTGGCTATATCGTTAAACAATTTACAGGTATAAATTGAAAGATTTTCTGATTCTGCAAGATGCAAAATGTTCAAAATTTTAGGGAGAAAAATTCTGCTATTTGTGATATGACGCACCTACTATTACCATGCTGAAAAAAAAAATACTATTAATGTCTTACCTACCATATTGTTATCCTTTAAAGATCTTCTTAATTCAAGCGCTTGAGAATCGTTTTAATCACATTTTTAATCTAAACGATAAAAAGAGTAAATGGTTCATTCTTTCAGCACTTTCACATCCCAAGTTTAAGATGTTTTGGATACCAGAGAAGTATTGTGAAGTTGCAAAAAAATTATTTTTCTCCGAATGTGTAGAAATGACAAACATATTGGAGGCTTCAGAGAGAAACACAACAAGTACTTCCAATACATCAGGCGAAAACGACATTTATGATGAATTTTGTGAAAACTTAACTCCTGTTATGTCGGCATAGAATTTAATCAATAGTGAGAGTTTGTCTTTCTCGGAGAATAAAAGAAAAGATTTTTGCACATTTCAAAATGGATACGGAAATGTAAAGATATTTTTAAAATACTTTAGTGACGGCGCCCAGATTCTTACTGCAAGAAGAAACAACTTAGGCGATAAAATATTTGAAATTCTTTTAATTTAAAAAAATGAAATAGAAAATAAATAGAACAATTTTTTTATTTTACTTATTTGTATAGTTTTCCTTCCATGAATATTTTATTTTTAATCTTGTTTTGCTACAATTCTGACTAAGTATTATTATCTGTTATCTATTTATCTAGATAGATCAACGTTACATGACATCTTATCTTCATCTGGATGATTTTACTCTTTAATTATCTGTATCTGTATCTAGATGAATTAAAAATTATCTATTCCCAACACTGCTTGTAGGTTTACTATTCATTAATTATTCGGCATTTTTATTTGATAGGTATAGACTTTTTATTTATTCAATGTACATACATGAAAAATATCTGATTTTAAAACAGTTTCTGATAGACATTTGCGGAGAAAAATTGCAAATAATATAAAATTAACACTCACGAGATTAAATTACGGTTTAACCTTACAAAGTAACACTGATAACAGCTATAATTTTAATATTACATCTCTCCCGATCACTCCTGTTTGTAATTTTAAAAAACCTAGTGAAGGGCAGTTAGAAAATAGTTCATTTCTTGGGAAATTTGTCGAAAATTATTCATTAAATTATTTCGTGCCGAGTCTGAATAATGATGAACATTAACCGTCAAATATTGATGATCATGGGATACATAATGTGTTCGGAAATGTCGACAGAGCAGATGAAATTAAGGCGGTCCGTACTGATTTATACGAAATAAATTTCTAGTCATCAATAAGGAACTGGGCTATAGAAAACAATATTACTCATAAAAGTCTAAACGATTTAATCAAAAATCGGTAACCATTTCTCCCAAATGATGCAAGAACTATTCTGAGAACTCCTACATCACTTGAGACAATTAAATTAAATAATGGAGATATGATATATTTCGGTCTAGAAACTCAACTTTCAAAAAAACTCGAATATTCCTTTGCCTCTTGTGGTGCTAATAATAGTAATAATCAATAAATTATCTTTTTGGAAATTAATGTAGATGGCATTCCTATCTACAACAATAGTTCGTTAGAATTTTATCCAATTTTTATTCGAAGTCAAAACTTAAAAATTCAAAGTCCATTTGCAGTCGCAATATTTTGTGGGAAAGGAAACCTGATCCCATTGAAATGTTTTTAAGAGGCTTTTTCAGTAAATGTTCCGTTATTATAAAAAATGGGATAAATGTGGCAAATGATAAGTATGCAATTCAAATCAGCATTTTGTATCCGGTGCTCCTGTAAGGGTATTTTTAAAACAAATCAAGGGTCATTAGAGTGTTTATGGTTGCGTGAGATGTTGAATAAGAAATAAATATGCCGATAAAAAACAATTTTATCCTCCCGCTGTTACTTTTGAACAAAAAAAGGATGTAGATTTAGAAGTAGATACAAATGACAATACTCATATTAAAGGATGATCTCCACTTACACATTTGAATAGGTAACAATGAATTGAATTTTGGTAACATTTGAATTGATAAGAAGTTACATAGAAATAGCTGAATCATCGTTAATTAAATTTGTTAAAGAAATCTCTGAAATTTATGGTAAACACTTCAACGTCTACATTCATTGATTCATAAATGTGGTGACGTGAAATTATATGGGAATTTGAACAGCTGCTACTACTCCTGCTTTCTTCCAATAGTTTATCGAGCAAGGTAGGTGACTATAGTAAGATGTAAAGCAACTATTCTTGGGTATAGTTGCTATACATCTTACTATAGTCACCTACCTTGCTCGATAAACTATTGGAAGAAAGCAGGAGTAGTAGCAGCTGTTCAAATATGCAGCAGCATCCACCACTTACTAAAAATAATTAGTTTCTCATGCAGAAGAATTTTCAGAGGTCGGATTTTTGCGTGGACGGCAAGCTAAAACAAAAACGGTAGAGGACGAATCACACTCAAGAATATCTAAGAAAGTCAAGTATTAATTTGTTGATTTTTTTTATTTTTACATTACGTAATGTTTTTCGAACAATTAATATGGAAAATGAATTCACCACTCCGAGCAAATTGGCGCTAGTGTCACCCTGTCCCCCAAAACGCGGGAGATTTGAATTTGTTCCCTCTTCCGTTTCGGGAGATTTGAATTTGTGTGCATTACTGCTCCCTCCAGTCTACGCCCGTGCTGGCCAATAGGGGGAGGTAGTGGTTAGTGTGGACGCACACCCGCCCCGTTGTCGGTGGCGCCATAAGGTGTTGTTTGGCGGTGTTAGGTGGTGTTTAGCGGTGTACTCAACTGCGTGGTGAGGAGAGTAGGGTTCGGCGTGGTGGAGGGAACAAGTGGGAATAGTGAGGGAGTAGATGGAAGTAGTGGGGGAGTAGATGAGAGTAGTGGGAGAGTAGGTGGGCGTGGCGGGAGTAGAAAAAAGTGTGTGTGAATCATAGATGTCAATATAAAATACCTAGATGGAGAATCGAGGACGTGGGGGCTGTCCTAATTGTGGCCATCTTTAGGGCAGTACTGAAATTTATGGCTGAAGAAATCCCAATTGATGATTTTGCTGTCTTAGGCCCTGAAGGCATGGTGGAGTGTGTTGAGGGATGGATTCGGAATGCTAATGATGCATGTTTAAAGCGGAAAGCTTATTGTAGGCGTGCAAGTACTAAGGTGAAATGGTGGAATGCTGAGTTAACTGATTTAAGAGCGGTGGCACGTAGACATAGACGTGAGTGGCAACGAGGTCTTAGACGTGGTGTGAATGAATATTAACTGAATGAGTTAAGAAGGAATATGATTACCTCCGCGGCTGAGTATAAGAATAAAATACGGAAGGTTAAGGAGGAACACTGGAGGGCCTTCGTCGCTGAAACAAGTGACAGGGACCCTTGAAGACAAGTATATAAGATTTGCATCAATAAAAAAAAGACAGTGGTCTGAGGCGATGGGGGCTCTCCTGAATGTGTTCTTTTCGGCGAGTACGTTGAATGAAAGACAGGGCGTATTGGAGTGTTCTGTAAGACCCAAAGAATGTAGTGAAAATGAGATAGCGGCGGCTGTTATGAGGGCGCGTTTGAGAAAGTCTCCGGGCTTGGATGGTGTAAATGCGGAAATGATCCGCCAGGTGTGGAATGCAGTGCCTGAGTACATGAAATGTATGTACAATGGATGCCTTCTCAAGGGCTGTTTTTCGGACAAGTGGAAGATAGCTAAGTTGGTGGTTTTACCAAAGTCAGGCGAAAGACCCAAATACGATCCTGGGTCGTATAGACCGATTTGTTTGTTACCTGCCCTCTGGAACGTCTGATGGTAGAGCGAATGCTTCAGAAGGTTGATTCTAAGTTGAATGTGTTTCAGTTTGGTTTTACAAGAGAGAGATCAACAGAAGATGCGTGGATGCGATTGCTTGAGCATGTGAATGCGTCGAATGAGAAGTATGTTTTGGGCGTCTTGGTTGATTTCCGGGGTGCATTTGACAACTTCAAGTGGAACAGTGTGTTTGGAAGACTGAGAGAATTTGAGTGCCAGGAGCTGCAGCTGTGGGGGGGCAACTTTTCTAATCGTGAAGTGTGCGTGCGGTTGGTGGCGCGCAGCAAGTTGCTGTGTCCATGACAAGAGGGTGCCCGCAGGGCTCAATAATTGGGCCCTTTGCGTGAAACATTGTTATGGATGTTTTGTTAAATAGACTGACTTATGGTGGCTTCCCCATAGTGGCGTATGCTGAAGACCTCCTGATTATTGCTGCGGGAAATTCCCGAAGAGGTCTGAACGAGCGAGCAAGTGGTTCCTTGAGTATGGTGTGTGAATGGAGTAAAGAGGTTGGTGTTCGTATTAATGAGAGGAAGAGTGTTATGATGGTAATGAAAGGGAGTTTGTCGAGGAATAGACATCCTTGGGTGAGAGTTGAAGGCAAGGTTATTAGTTACGTCCAGCGGGTCAAGTATCTGGGAATTACGATTGGCGAACGACTGAATGTGACGCCACACTTTGTTACACTCCGTGACAAAGTTGCGAGCGTCGTTGCAAGTGTAAAGCGTGTACTGAGGAAAGATTGGGGCTTGTCTGGAAGTCCACTTCGACTGTGATACAAAGGATTGTTGACGGCATGCGTTATGCATGGGGCGGCCGTCTGGGGCGGTCGTCGACTTACAAAAACTTGCGGGAGGTTGCTCAGCAGGTGTGTGAGACAATTGCATTGTATGGTTGCCTTAGGGTGTGCAGGACGGTGTTGACCGACGCGATGAGAGTGTTAATGGGTTGCCTACCGTGGCACCTGGAGGCCTCGAGACGCGAGCAATTGTACGATGTACGTAAGAGTATGCCTGATAATTTGACTGAAATGAGATTGTTGATTGATGAAGAGTTGTGGCGTGAATGGCAGCGAGAATGGGAAAATTCGGTGAAAGGACGTGTTTTGTATGTTTTTGCAGGAGATCTCGGATTTGCAGGACAAAGTTTGTGGTTTTCGCCCAGTTTATGTGCCGAGTACATGCTCACCGGTCACGGTACCATGCGAAAGTTTCTGTTTGAGAAAGGTTTGTCCGACTCTCCTATGTGTGACTGTGGAGAAGGAGAGGAAGATTGGTTACATGTGTTATGTTTTTGCAGAAAATACGCAAGTGTGAGAGATTTGGCGGCCCTTGTGGCCGGTGTGGTTGTTGAGAGTGGCACAGTGAGTGTCAGGGGTGTGCTTGGCTCAAAGGAGACATATGAATGTTTAGAATTGTACGTGTGTGTTAGAGAGGCGAGAAAGGGTTAACTTATGAGTGTGTTTGGGCAGGATGCCCCAGCGCAGGGGACAGTGGCTTTGCTTACGGAGTTCCGCTTATAGAGTCATTGTTTTGGGTCTAGCGCTCCCACGTTCCCGAGCTGGTCAACCAGTGCCGCGTGCTGCAGGACTCAACTGGACGTTTCTGGACATTTTTATTGGTCCGAATGGTGCTACGATCAGTAAACAAGTAGATTTATCATGACACGAAGTTTCACACAGATTCTCCGTTGTATTTGTTTATTGTTGGTGTGACTTGATGTGACTTTGTGTCGTGGTCCTTTGAAAAGCCGGCTCAAATTTAGCACAAAATTGGCAGCGGCATTATACAGACAAGCGAAAGTGTGTACGGGGTTGTAATCTCCAGAGCTTTTGCTTTGGGAAGATAACCTGTAAGTACTGAATAATTTAGTAATTACATGAAATTTCTTATTCGTAAGTTCGGGCTAGCTTTTGGGGTTATGTGGACCCTCCTAGCTGGGGTAAAATGGACCGGCACATATGGACACGTAAACACTTTTTCAGATGCTACGCAGCTCTTGAAGCGGTAAGAAATAACACATCTAAAAGAGGAGCATATCGACACACCCTTATCAATGCGGCTAGGACGTCCACCAGTATTCGCTCCAGAGGCTGAGCGTGAATAGGCAGAACGTGTGGTTCTTCTCTGTAAAGGTTTTTGGGGGATAACTAGAACAGAAATAAAAAAATGCGCCTACGAATACGCTCATCCAAACAATATAAAACATCCTTTCACTGGAGAAAATAAATCTGCTGGTGTTGATTGGCTATATGGCTTTCTGATGAGAAATCCTTCAATCTCTCTAAGACAACCAGAGCCACTGCGTTCAACTGGGAAGAAGTTAAACTATTTTTCCGCAAACTGGAATCGTTATTACAGAAATATAACCTCAGTGCTACAGAATTATACAATGCAGATGAGACCGGAAAATCAACGGTTCAGAGACCCAGCAAAGTTCTAGCACAAAAGGGTGCAAAGCAAGTTGGTTTTATAACCAGTGCAGAGAGATTTAAAATCGTAACTGCTGTGTGCAGTTTCAGTGCAACAGGTCATGTTCCAATCATGCTAATTTATCCAAGAAAACGAATGAATCTACAACTGCAAAGACAAGGCCCTGCTGGTGCACTTCACGAATGTTCTGATAACGGGTGGATCACTGAAGAACTTTTTGTGACATATCTAAAACATTTCGCCACAACAGTAAAACCTTCTCTTGATAATCCAGTCTTACTTATAATCGACAATCATACCACTCATTGCACTTTAGAAGCCTATGAATTCTGCAAAAAGAACGGAATTGTTCTCCTTACGACCCCTCTTCACACTTCGCAAATGTTGCAGCCGTTAGATGTGACCTTTTTTGGCCCATTTAAAGTGGCTTACAACAATGAATGTAATAAATTTTTGAAATTTCACCCCCTTCATAAAATAACACCTTTTGAAATAGCTGAACTTCTTAACAGGGCTAACATGAGAGTTTCCACTCCAGAAAAGGGTGTCAAAGGTTTTGAAACAACAGGTATTTGGCCCTTTAATCCTGATGTCTTTACAGAGGAGAATTTCCTGTCAGCAGAATTGCGTACCGAGCAAGCTGTAGAGGAAGGGACCCCCAAAGAGGCCATACCTACAGATCCCATAAATGTTGCTTCAGAAAATGAACAACACGTCAATGAAATACCACAAAATCTGGTACAAGTAGCTGGTTGCAGTCGTTTGGAGAATTGTTACCTTTGCCAGAAGCAAAAACTACAACTAAGAAATCGTCTAGAAAGAGGCAGCACTCGGAAATAATAATCTCCACACCCAATAAAGATAATTTAGTCGAGAAAGCGAACAGAAAGCCAAAGAAGGTGGCAATTAAAGCATATAAGGCCGTAGCTAGAGTTAAGAAAGTAGTTTTTGCAAAAGAAGATGAGGAGGATAGTCGATGTACGCAAACACATGCAGCAAATTCAGCTGATTCCGATGAGGATATTGTGGAAGAAGATTTATGCCTAGTATGCAGGGAATTCGGCAAAAATGGGAAGATGTGGCTTAAATGCATTCAGTGTGGCAACTGGGCTCATAGAGCGTGTGCTGACGTTTCTAGAAAGCAAGCCTTTATTTGTGATTTCTATCGCTAAACATTCTATTTTATGTTGTTTTGATAGTTACCCATTGACGGGGTAAGATGGGTCACCCGTCCCATTATTTCCAATCTTGTGTAATTAACAATAGATTTTAACAATATCGAACTTTTTCAAAAACTCTAATATTTGCTCAAATCAAATTATATTATTTCACTCAAATTTTTAATCGACTTTTTTTATTAATGAAATACCAAAATTATATTAATCGTTATTAATCAAACTCAACGAAACCAGCACTGAATTTTTACTGTAAAATGGCGAAATTTTAACATATCAGTCTAAAATACATCAAAAATCGAAGAAAGAACAATCTACAATGCGCATTAATGCGCATGAGGAGAACCAATCTATTAACTTTTTAGATCTTAATATAATAAAAACTAATAAATTTGAATTTGATATATTCAGAAAACAGACTAAATGTAGTGCACTAATACCCCGCAACTCATATCATCCAACACAACATAAGATGGCTGCATTTAGAAGTCTGTTAAATCGATTATTCAATTTTGATATAAATGAAGAAAATAAAATAAGAGAAATAAATAACATTAAATATCTTGCTGAAATTAACGGCTACAAAATAAAAACAATAAATGAGTTAATTAATAAAATAAAAATGAAATTTGACCCTCTCTATAGTCCTACATTTACATACAATAAATATAATAATGGTATTTAAAAGACCTTCAATAGATATAAATTGCAACCTGCATTTAAAACTAATAATAATCTGTATAAATTGTTAAATAACGATAATACAAAAGATAAATTCGATGATAATGGCGTTTATAAAATATATTGTGGTGATTGTAATGCAGTGTACATTGGCGAAACCGGAAGAAGACTTGGTATCCGAATTAAAGAACATTTAAATAATAAAATGTCATCTGTTTATCAACATATAATAAATGAAAAACATCAAATTGATATTAATAAAACTGAAATCTTACATAAATGTAACAAGCGTTTCAAAATGAAACTACTTGAAGCTCACGAGATATTTAGACATAAAAACGAAAATATAATCAATGAACAGATAGATCTTAGTTTCGAGCCACTTTTTAAACATATCAAAATATAGTAAATAAATTCATTATCCGGTTCCGTTAATGCGCATTGTAGATTGTTCTTTCTTCGATTTTTGATGTATTTTAGACTGATATGTTAAAATTTCGCCATTTTACAGTAAAAATTCAGTGCTGGTTTCGTTGAGTTTGATTAATAACGATTAATATAATTTTGGTATTTCATAAAGAAAAAAAGTCGATTAAAAATTTGAGTGAAATAATATAATTTGATTTGATTGAATATTAGTGTTTTTGAAAAAAGTTCGATATCGTTAAAATCTATTGTTAATTACAAATATCTTATAAAAACTTCTATTTGCTTATCTATGGTTGTAATTATTTGTTGTATGGCAACAATATATTAAGTATGTATTGGCATTTTTGTAAAGAAAAAATTTTGTAATAATTTCGTTATTTAATATATTGTAGCTAACAGGGCTGATGATGGCGACAAGCCGAAACTAGTTCCCTTGTAAAAATTTATTTTATAATAAAGACGTCGGTTATTGAACATTCAATTTGATATATTATATTTTGGACCACACATTACTCCTGACGATGGATTCAACAAACATTTGTATATATAGAGTGTCTGAATACATCGTGGCATTGAAAAAATTTCATTAATAAATGTTTGGCAAGATAATTTTCTTAGGGCGCTGATTTTCCCCACATTCCCCTACACTTTTCTGTGTCGTGCAATGAGAGAACACGTAATTGTTGTGCGCCCGAGTGCAAAGACATGGCCAGTAAACGCCATCGTTTCCCACAGAATGACGAACTTTTTAAAGCGTGGAAGCGAAATATCAACCATCCTCGTTTTCAATATTTCAACCCACAGCAAATTTATAATGGTTATTTTGTGTGCGATCGCCACTCTGCACAAGAATTTATTGTGCCTAGCACACAAAGAGGACTACGAAGAGACGCTGTACCAACTCTTTTTTTTTGTCGAGTAAGTACAATGAACACCGTCCATCTGAAAATAGTTTAATTTGATGGATTTTTTAGCTTTTTGTGATGACATTCCTATTTCTGTGGAGGATCATAGTTTGAATGAAGGTTCTTTTTCAATTATGGAGACCACACGACCGGGTGTAAGTCATGATTGAGCCGAATTGGCATGTAATGAAGAAGCCAATGTGAGAAGAAAAGATAACCATGGGATAACTGAGAAACAAGTTGCTATAATTGAGCAAGAAGTTGATAGTTCTAGCAGTAAGTAAGCGTAATTTTATGATAAATAAGAAAAAAGATCATCAATTGTTATATTAATGCTATTTTAATGATTTTTAGTGCCTACAATACGTTCTGATGTAGAAAGTTCAATTATTAGATCATCAAGTGAACTTTTATCAAGCGAGCTATTGTCAAAAGAACCTTTATCAAGTAAAGAATTTTCAACTAAATCTAAGAGGGGCATATTACATGAAATTTCCGTCACAAAGGAAAAACACCTAACTACAAAATGTAAGGTGTTATAGAAGAACGCCGCTACTTTAGCAAGAAAAGCAGCTAAATTTTCTAAAAAGGCATCCAGTTTTCGCACAAGACTTGCAGAAGCTGAAAGGCTATCAAGAACTATGGATTTTAATAGTTTCATTGAACACGCAAATGAATCTACTACACCTTCATTTATACAGCAAATAAGAAATCAAAGTATTCCTCCCAAGGGATAAAGATTTACTTAGGAAGAAAAAAATTTATCACTGGCCTTATTGAAAAGTAGTGCCAAAAGATATAACTTCCTTTCAAAAAATTTTGTACTACCCTCAAGTAGGACTTTACTCAACTTATTACAAAAAATTACGATGAAGCCTGGAATAAACAAACAAACAAACTGTTCCAGACGTTACAAATGACAGTGAAAACAATGCAACAAAGGAACAAGTGTTGCGCTTTGATTTTTGACGAAATGGCTACTCAATCTAATGTAAACTATTCTCAAAAACAAGATGCTATTGAAGGCTCAGAAAATTATGGTTACAAAAGTAGCCCACAAATAGCAGATCACGTCAATGTATTTATGTTAAAGGGCATAAGTAAGCAGTGGAAGCAACCACTTGCCTTCACTATTAGTCATGGTCCAACTAAATCTTCCGATTTAAAAAATTATAAAATTAATTATGAAGTGTCAAGAAAGTGGTTTGGATGTGCCTTGCACTATCTGTAATCAAGGATCTACAAATCAAGCAGCAGGAAATTCTCTGTTAAAAGATAGTGCTTCGACAAATGAGAGAGCTGCAGCCATGAAAACATTTTTTGTTGTCAATAATGCAGAAATTGTTCCATTATTTGACATTCCACATTTATTCAAAGAAATGAGGAACAATTTACTACACCTTTTCCAACTGTAGTTCAGAAAGTATCAGATTAATTTCAAATGACTTTCAGATACAAAAAAATTATTTGAGAAAGTATCAATTGCATTTCAGAAACGTAAAGTGTATTTCAGAATTTACGAATTGTAGTTCAGAAACATAAAATGAATTTCAGAAAAGATAAATTGTATTTTAGATTTATATTAGAATTTGTATTTCAGAAAATATTAATTGCACATATTTTATCAATATACTAAAAGTTTTATGCTACCGTAGCAACCATCACTAAAATGCATAAGAAAATAAATACACTAAAAAAAAATTTTGAAAGTGGCCGAATCTAAAAATCGGCCTAATAACTTCCCCGACACAGTCCGGATAGTTAATCATGAATTAGAAAAATATATTAAAGACAAGTATCAGAAGTCGACAATTAATGCAAGAGTCCAAGTTTAAAAAAAAGCTAACTTACTATTAAAATCAAAATCGGGAATCAAGAGCCGTGGCTTTCTCACCACCACTGAAAAATTCAATGAGGAACCAGCACCTCGTCAACCAAAACTCTGTTCACTGATCGATGATTCCACACACACTTTTCAGTTCAACTTTCTTATAAACTCGAAACACGATTCAACTGCAAAATTTTGACAGAACCACAGAACTATCATTTCAAAATTTTGCAATTGAATTTTCTATGGCAACCAATCCCTTATAGAAGGCGGCAAATTTGAATTGATTGACTACACTATTTTGCCAATTTTGTGAACTAATTAAAAAAAGAAAAGAACATCGCACATGAGGGGTATTGTTTCGGACATAAAAGCACATGCCCTTTCGACTGGTGATATCAGATTAATATGTTATCTTGAATTTTTTTCAACCAACCCCCTCCCCCTTCTACCCCCGTGCTCCGATTGCCACCAAAAACTAATCAACTCGAACGGCCACCAAACAGTTTGTGCTGACTAAATTTGAACTCAATTGGTTAAACAGTGTTTGAGTAATCGTTGGAGAAACGACAGACGCACACACACACACACACACACACACACACACACACACACACACACACACACACACACACACACACACACACACACACACACACACGCACACGCACACACACGCACACGCGCACACACACACACACGGACATCAAGCTAAAAACTTCAAAAACGTGTTCAGGGGACCTCAAAACGTAAAGATCTGGTGAAATCTTGAATTCGAAATTTTGGTCCGAAACTAATAACTTCTCTACCCTCTGGTCGGGGAAGTTAAAAATAGAGTGGAAGTACACTTATAATGAATTTATCAGATAATTGTGGAATTTGCAGAGTTTCTAAGCTAAGAAATGAAGCTAAAAGATTATTACCATGTGGACATTTAATTCACGCCAAATGTGGAGAATATTTAAATAATATACCTGAAAGTTTTTGAGTGAGCTGATCCAATTAAAGACATATAATAAATACTCCAACCAAGATAGAGAAAGAATTGTGGAGTGTGCGAACAGAGGGGATGATTGGGTGACATTCGCCAAAATACTTGGAATGAAATACAAGACTGCCTTCCACTGGGTGCGCCCTGGACGTAAAGTGATTTTAACAAAAGGAGGTGCAAAACCTAAGGTCCTTACTGAAAATGAAATTAGTGTCATTGTTGATTGTATTGAAGAGGATTGTGGTCTAACGGTAAAGCAAATAAAACAAAAGATCTTCACCAATTCCCTGAAAATAGTATATACATCTACCACTGGAAATTATTTAGACGGTAGATTATTAACCTACAAACAAGTACATAATCAATCAGTGACGATGAATACAGAAGAAAACAAAAGAAAGTGAGCTGAATATGTTACAACTTTAAATAGATATATTGAGCAAGGAAAACCGATAGTATGGATCGATGAAACGAACTTCAATCTATTTTGCTGTCGAGTAAGGGGTCGAGCTCGATCTAGTGTGCGAGCTATTCAAAACTTACCGACTGCGAGAGGATCTAATGTACACCTAATAGGTGCAATTTCTGCAGCAGGAGTTGTGCCAATAGAACGTCATCGAAGATCCTTTACATCTGGCTCTGCTAATACTTGGCTTGTAAATTTATTGAATCAGTGGCAGGATATGGGCAACGAATTGTGTGATTTGTTTATTGTATGTGACAATGCTCCTTGCCATGAAAGATTCGAAGGAGTAGTTAATAATACTGAAGCAAATTTATTGCGTACTCCCCAATGCTTAGCCCTATTGAAAATATATGGTCAAAAATTAAGACCTATACCAAAACTCATCTTCGGGTTCCAGAAGTTAGAGGCAGGGGCGTTGGAGAACTGAGACTTATTTACTTAGAAGAAGTTATAGATGTGGCGAAAGACATAATTGTCGGTGGTGATTGTGCTCGAGCAGCACAACATAAAACAATTTTTCATGCTGCTGCTTTGGCAATGGAAAATATGGAAGTCGGTCGTTAACATCAATATTTAGTATTGTTAATTTTGTTAATTTATCTTTTCTGAAATACATTTTATATTTCTGAACTACAGTTCGTAAATTCTGAAATACAGTTTACGTTTCTGAAATACAGTTGATACTTTCTTAAATAAAATTTTTGTATATGAAAATCATTTGACACAGTCTGAAGTAAATCTGTTGTATTCTGAACTACAGTTGGAAGAAATAATTAAAAATAATTCTGATTTAGAAATGATTATTTCTGAACATTATATGATGATTTCTTAATTTCAGTTTATTAATCTGAAAAACAACTGACGATTTCTGAAAAAGAATCTAATCTGCTAATCTTAAATACAATTGACAGTTTCTCAAATAAAATTTACTAATCTGAAATGCAACTGAAAATATCTGAACTACATTAGGAAAAGGTGTAGTAAAAACTCTTCAATTTAAGCAGAACGGAAAGTTGAAATTCGCCAAATGGCACCATATTCAGGATTTTTATATACTAGACAATTCTGAAAATTAAAGGATGTGTCCTAGATTAACAGATCAACATGTCTATGTTGAGAAGATGAACAAGATGGGAGTGCCTTTATGTACACAAGTGTTCAGTTTCAGAGTTGACACGTTAATGAAACGTATATCGCATTTAGGAGTAACAGGTTTGGAAAACGAAGCTGGCGATACTGCGGATTGTATATTACTCATAGATGAACTCTTTGTCAGCCTCAATGCCAGCCAGAAAAAAGCACCTGTAGGCAAACCACGAAAAGGAGGTGTTATCGACCAGAAAAATGATAAATTGATCATAGTCCCTTCATTTTCAAATTTGAGTAAAACAATAGAAAGATTTTTATATCTTGGATATGTATTACTAGAACAGAAAAAGTCTTCTCTTGTTTTGACAAGATCTTTCAATCAGGATTGCCTAGAAAACTTTTTCTCATGTATTACAGGACAAGGTGGATATTCAACAAAACCTACAGCATCCCAATTCATGGCGCTCCTAAAAACACAAACTATAACAATCTTTATATCCAGACACTCCCCAAGTGCAAACTGTGAGGAGGACCAACAGGAAGGAGCTCTTGATACTTTGAGGTCACTTGTTTCGCAAGAAGAACTCCCAGGTGAGGCACCTCTAGATGAATCCGAGTTTCCGACAACTACTTCTGTTGCTATTCCCCCACACGTCAGTCTTCGTAAGAAAATGAGAATAGAGGAATGCACAGTAAATTATTTCGAAGGCTATGTCATCCGGAGAAGTTTGAAGTAGACACAAAATAGTGGAAAATGCCAAAAACTTCTCACGTACTCTGACGGAGAAGTTCATATGGACTTCATTGAAGGAAGAATGTACAGCTGTGCCAGACTGTATAAACCAGGTACATTCTTATCATTTGCCATGAAGCAAACATTAAGTAGACTTTTTTGTATCTTGCCAAGGATTTCTACTGAAAAACACGTGCTTGCAGTTCTAAAAAATCATATTGCAAAAGAAATCAACTTTAATGTTTTAAATAAGTAAATATAAGATGTTGTTTAATATTAAATTAAACCGATCTTTTTCAATTATTTGTAAAGAATAATTTTGTAATAATTTGTTATTAAATTAAACAATTGCGGAATTGCTGATACATGTTTGTGATCTAAATTGAATATGTAGAACAAGTATCAGCATATTGTTTTTATAAAATGTGTAGAGTGGCACCGACCTACATTAAGTTGTTTTTATTGTTAAATAGGCATTATTATTTGTGTCATTATTAATTGTATAAAAAGAGTTCTTATTTCCAAAATAAAGCAGTATAGTTCATACCAGAATTGTGCTTGTATTATTTAAGGTGAAATTTTCCCCGTCATCTTAACATTAGTCCTTCGAGAAAAGTATAATCAGCGTACGGAAAGAATCCTAGGTGAAAAAGTCACAGTGCGCAAATAAATTAACAAGTTATAAATCAATAAATGAAATAAATAAATAATTTATCATCACGATTACAAGTGAGACAAAAGTGAAATTAAAATAATAATTTCAAAGTATAAAAGTAAACAAAAGTTAAATGAGCAGTGGTTTAAGTGAGCTATTTGGTAGTGGAAAATTCAGATAGCAGAAATTAAGATGTCGACAAAAGCAGAAAGTTTAAACAGTTGGGTGAGCAAATAAATAAACTTCTTACAAATTGTAAAAAAGATGGATCATCAAGAAAGACAACTAGTTATCTAGTTAAAAAAATGACAACTCTCAATCAACATTGGACTGAATTTGTAAGCAATCATGAGAAAATGGTTGCATTAGATGGTTCACAACATAATTATTTCACAAAGAACTTTTATTCCCAAATTGAAAAAAATCACTCAGGAGCTGTGAGCTACTTGAATACACTAGCACAAGATGTAGAGGCTAGTCCATCTATACAAAGTTCGCAGACGTCGGTGAAACAAGATAGGACGGTGACAAAAGAAATCGAAATGTCCACTAGTGCAGTAACAATCAAGATGAGCTTCTAGATGTTAGAGGCAAAGATAATTAAAGCAAATCAGCTGTTGGAAGGAGAGCGAGCTGCTGAATTTTATAAAGATCTGTATGAACAAATTTCCCGAATGTGAAAGACGACAAAAGGGGCGCTACTTCGGTCGCCAACAGAAAAACAGGATGATATATTATAAGAATATATACCGTTCGAAACACTAACAAGAGAAACACTGGGAAAAATAAAAGAAAAATTACAGAGAAGAGATGGTTTACACAATTCAGAACTAAAGATGCCCATTCCACAGGTGACAATACCAGTTTTCTGTAGAAATTATGAAGATTGGGTGACATTCCATGATCCATTTGTTAGGTCAATCTACGAAAACAAAGCATTATCCAAAGGAGAAAAAATGCATTATTTAAAAGCGTATCTTCGAGATGGCGCAAGTAAATTAATGCAACATTTATTGACAGCTGAAGCGAATTATGATACCGCTTGGCAAATATTAAAAGAACTCTACGATGATAAGCGATTCTTCTTTTTTAAATGGGCTGATACAGTACTAAATTTTCCAAAAATAGGGGAAGAATCTGCAACTCAATTACAAAAATTGCACGACACATTTTTAGAATGTATCCAAGCAATGGAAAATATGCGAGGACAACGTTGTTCTGTCGAATAATGATGAAAAAATGGGATGCAGAAACAAATCAAGTGTATGAACAAATGATAAAAAATCCGCAAGGAATGCCAGATTTGGAACAAACATTTGAGTTTCTAAAACACTGATTTCGATCCTTGGAATCAATGAAAAATTATGAAAAAGGAAAAGCGGAAATCAGTTCTATTTACTGCAAACAAGCACATTCGATTGGATCTTGTATAGAATTTATTAAACTTTTGGTAAGTGATAGATTTCGTATTCTCAATGAAAGAAATTTATGCACAAAATGTATGAAACACAACAAAAATAAGAGCTGTTATGCGAAAACAAAATGTGATGTGTGCCACAAAATTCATCACACACTTCTACACAACCCGACGAAACAAGAGTACTCAAAAAATGGAAAAAAGATGATAAAACAAGAAAAAATCGAACATTCAACACCAAACAAGGATATGCAGTCCTCTTAGTGGAAATGAACGTGATGTATTATTGGCAACAGCTTTGGTTAAAGCAGAAACAGCATCTGGGTCACAGACATATCTTTGACTATTAATTGATCTTGGCTCTCAAGTTACACTCATCTCAGAAGATGCAGCACAATTGTTAGGTATACCTAGAGAGAAGGTAAATGCGTCAGTGTCTGGTCTGGGAGGTGAAGAGGTGACATCGATCAAACATAAAATAATCCTTGAAATATAACCGCGATTTCCAAGCAAATTTATTCTGCTGACAGAATCATTGATATTGATCAAGTCAACAAAACCATTACCTAACAGCAATTTACATTGTAATGAAATTAAAAACAAGGACAATAAATTAATTGCTGATCCGACAGACAACAAATCAGGACCAGAAAACGTAATAATTGGAGCAGAAGAAATTAGCAAAATAACTCAGGAAGGATGATGGAAATCAAATAATGGTCTATTAGCTCGGAACATTGAATTAGGATGGATCATTTCAGGGACAATTGAAAAGAAAGATGTAAAATCAAGGAAGCTGGTCTCAAAGGTCACAAGAACAGAGGAAAACCAGATGAATAAATTTTCGGAAACTGAAGAAGTACTTGAAACAAAAAATCTATAAAATGAAGAAAGGTTGTGTGAGAAACAGTATGAAGAAACGAAAGTTAGAAACAAAGATGGGACATATACAGTTAGGATAGCATTTAAGAAGAATCCTAGTGATCTTGGAGAATCAAGATCAAGAGCACTTGCGAGATTAATGCAAATTGAAAAAAACAATTGTGAAAGAAAAGACATTTGAAGAAAAATATACAGAATTTTTGAAAGAATGTGAAGAATTGGGTCATATGAGAAAAATTAATATTGATGAAGAAAGTGGGAAATATAATATTTCACATCATGCAGCAATAAAGGAATCTAATACAAGAGTAGTATTCGACGCATCTTGTAAAACATCGAATGGAAACAGTCTAAAAGAATCTCAACACGCAGGTACGCGGTTGCAACCACCAAGAACTATTTGACATTTGAGTCAGATGGAGAAAACATGGTGTTGGATTCACAGACGATGTAGAAAAAATGTAGAGACAAATAAAGGTTCATCCTGAAGATCAAAAGTATCAACGAATTTTATGGAGATCAAACTGTGCTGGAAATTTCGGAAGAAACAGAATCGGTTAAACGCACACTTGGAATAAATTGGAATTCAAATGAAGACACTTTCAAGTTCAAGGCTACGTTATCGAACAAAGGTAATTGTTCTAAACGAACAATATTGTCTGACATAGAACGTATATGTGATCCATTAGGTTGGTTAACACCTGTAATTATTAAAGCAAAATTTTATTTTTTATTATTCAAGAATTATGGGGGCATAACTCCGATTGGGATCAACAAATTCCAGATGAGGTCGAGAAATAATGGATTAACTTTAAGAAAGAGTTTTCATCAGTGGAGGAGGTTACAATCCCCAGATGGATTAAAGTTAGCATCGACAAATATGTAAAAATGGAATTACATGGGTTCTGTGATGCATTGGAAAGGCATACGGTGCCGTAATATATATATGAAAGTGAAGAATTCAGAAGAAGAACATATTGAATTACTTGTTGCAAAATTAATAGTTGCCCCATTCAAATCAAGGGAGAGGTTACCAAGATTAGAATTCTGTGCAGCATTATTGTTGGCAAAGTTAATGAAAAGAGTCTAAATGGAATCAGAAATTGGGAATATATCGTCATTCGCGTGGACAGATTCAATGATTACATTGGCATGGATTAAGGAAGAGCCAAGCAAATGGAAAACATTCGTAGCAAACAGAATAGCGGAAATCCAAGAATTACTGCCGAATGTAAATTGGGCTCATGTGAAGCCCGAAGAAAATCCTGTAGGTACTATTTCCGAAGGAATTAATCAATCTCAGTTAAAGAATCATCATTTATGGTGGTCAGGGCCAGATTGGCTAAAGAATGTATCAATAAATCCAGGCGATTGATACAGAAAAATTAGTGACGACGGAAGAAATTAAAAAAGTAACACATGTTATTATACAAATTCAAGGACAGCTGAGGACATGACTTAGCGATTTTCGTCATTAACGCAAGCACAGCGAGTTATGGCATGGGTGTTAAGATTTGGTCGGAAAAAAAAGGCACGTTAACTGTAAAAGAAATGAATGATGCTCTGAACAAGATGATAATTTTAGTTCAACAAATTCAATTAAGTGAAGATTTAAGAGAATTGCTGATAGATAAATGTCTAAAGAAAAATAGTAAGCCATCGTCATTAAATCCATTCATTGATTCTGATGGAATCTTAAGAGTTGGTGGAAGATTAGCAAACTCTAATCTCAACTATACTAAAAAACATCCGATCATAATACCGTATGGAAGTAACTTGGCTACGTAAATTATAAGGAAGTCTCAGCAACAAACATTACATGGTGAAATACAGATAACATTAGCGTACATAAAAAGAAAATACTTGGATTCCCAGTGGAAAAAGGGCAGTAAAACAAATAATTCGTCAATTTGTTACATGTGTTCCTCACAAAAAAGAAACTCAGCAATAGTTAGTGAATTACCAAGTGCTTGAGTAACAATATCATCTACATTTACTCACACTGGAGTTGATTATGCAGGACCAGTTCAAATTAAAGCATCTAAAGGAAGAGGCAACAAGTCTCACAAAGGATACATAGCATTATTCGTTTGTTTATTAACCAAGGCAATACACTTGGAATTAGTTAGTGATATGTCGTCAGAGGCATTCATTGCAGCATTTAAGAGATTTATCTCAAGAAGAGGAAGATTTGAACGCATTTACAGTGATAATGGAGGAACATTTGTAGGTGCTGATCGAGTTTTCCAAAAAGAAGTGTCTAAATTGTTGAAAGATGATCAATTTCAAGATAGTGTAACAAGGATTGGTACACAATAGCATTTTATGCCGCCGAGAGCTCCTCACTTTGGAGGAATTTGGGAAGCTGGAGTGAAGTCATTGAAGGGCCATTTTAAAACAATGATTGGAGAGTCATTGTTGATATATGAAGAATTTTTCACATTACTTCAGCAAATTGAAGAGTGTTTAAATTCTCGACCATTGTGCGCATTAAACAGCGATGTCAATGACATGATGGCATTGACCCCAGGTCAATTTTCAATTGGAAGACCAATCATAACACCTCCGGCTCCTATTACCACCGAAATTGATACAAGTCTGTCAATGAAATAGAGACTGCTCGAAAAAATTAAACAAAATTTTAGAAAAATCTGGTATTCTGAATATTTATATACATTACAGCAAAGATACAAATGGAAACAGAAGGAGAAGAATCTCAGCAATGGAGATTTAATACTCATGAAAAAAGATAATATTGCTCCCAGTAAATGGCCGTTAACACGAGGAGTAAACACATTTCCAGATAAACATGGTGTAACGCGTGTAGTAGAATTGCAGCTTCCGAAAGAAATTAACAAAAGAGTAATTTCGAAGATTATTCCACTTCCAAAGGAAGAACAGCAGGAACAAGTAAAACCAAGAACCAGAAGAAAACCAATAGTCAGCAATTTGGTTAAAGTATTGTTAAGGGTGAGGTCCGAAGAAATGCAACCAAAAAATTACATTGAAATGCCATAAGCCGTATTTTGCAAATATCTCAAAAACGGTAAGGGATATCGAAATGGTGAATATTGCATTCGATTCGAAATGTCATTGTGCAACTCTGTCCCAATGGAAATTCGTGTTAGTCGGCGGGATTTTTCGAAAATTGTGAAAAATGCGTTTTTCACACACAAATGCATGGCTTTAGTATTTTTCAAATACACTGCATATAAGTTGACAAAACAGAGTGAAATTCACATGAAAAGATTTATGAAAGTTAAATCTATCTCTGTCCCAAACCCAGAGTTGAATTATGTTTCCGTTTTCTTGAAAATCGCATTTAAAAATACATAATTTTTCCGAGATTTAATAGAAATAGAGACACCCCGATGACAAAACGGACCAATCACAGAATTCTGTTCAACCCATCGTTCACCTTGAAAACTGCAGAAGGGACAACAGAGAAACAGATATGTGTTCATCACTTTTCTAACATCTGCAACAACAAGCAACTAACAACTGTGCTGACAAAAAAAAAAAAACTAACCCATATAAATTGTATAAAATATTCTTTTGCTCAATGAAAAATCACTAGACTTCAGCATCAAAGAAATTAATCTATTAATGGACTTTTTAATAAATTATAATAATAATAAAAATAATAAGTTGAACCACAGTACTTGTTACTATCATTACTGTTACTATTATTATATATTGATTTATTTATTTATTTATAACTAAAGTAAATAATTTTGAAAAAAAAGCATAAAAAATTTTCTGTCTATATCTATACATTGTAAGTTGGGTCAAGACTCAGAACTTCAATAGCTCGAAGGGCTCCACATTTGGTTTTAGCACAAGCGTTGAGTGGTTCAATCCCGCAGTAGGATTTTGATATAAGTTACTTTTTTCACTCTTTTTACCTAAACAAGTTCACGTTCATTTTGTTAAATTTGTAATTATTATTTTATAAGAAAATTTTAATTCTTTTTATCTTATAAAATGGAAAAAAGTTTCAAATAAAAGCGTGAAAAAATTACTATCTGGCAGAGGGTTGAATCCTCCAACATTCAATCGTAAATGAACAATACAACTATTTTAGACATAGGACATTCCAGATGGACGAAATTTATCAGGACTGGAAATTTTAAGTAACTGAAAAATTATTAGAGATGGGAAATGCCAATACCGTAGAATTTTTTCTTTATCCAACTGTATAAAGAGAAATGTACCGTTTCATTCAAAATAAAAAAGATTTTGCGCTTTGAAAATTGGCTGAAAGAAAAATTGATTTCAGCTAATTTCTGAAATCAGTTTTTTTTTTAATTCATTGCAAAGTACATAGTTTGAATTTTACATTTCGGATATGTATATGTATAATCTTAATATGCAACAAAAATATACCATTTCATTTAAAATAAGAAAATAGAATGCTCTAACTCATATATCGGAGAGTGGTGGAATAACGAAAATATTTTGTAGAGGCTGTTCAGGTGGGAGAACATCTGTATATAGAAACTTCCATCGATTAAAACTTCTTATACTTTTAATAGGCCACCTTCTTTGCAAACTCTGTATAGTTTGATATAGTAATTTTCGAAAATACTATAATTATTAAAAAAAACGTGATAATTTTTAATTTATAACTAAAGTAGACAGAGTACCATGAAACAATTGTTTATATGAGATATCCGAGAAACCATCAAGGTACATTGAAAATTGTAGAATTTACAGAGCATTTCAACAAAGTTGTAAAAGAATGTGGGCATGCTCAGTCGAGCGCGGTAATTTTAAAAAAGGTAAAAATTCGAAATCTCATGTCAACTACACTAGCACCTAGTAATTATCTACGTTCATTTTGAAATTTTCGCAAAAATTGGATATATTTTTTGTAATTGCCTACACTCAAGCGCCACAGCTTTTCGAAATATCTAAATCGTCTATTGCAAATAAAACCAACTTTGTCAAATATCTTTCCTCGGCGACAGCAAAATATTTACCCCCTTACTAGATTTTTAAAAATATAGCACGCCCCTTGGAAACATAACGACCACCTACTAAAATTCCCAAAAAAGAGTGGGAGAAGTATGGGACGAATTTTGGTGGAGGTGCCCGGAGATGCTTCAAGGTCTCACCTCACCCTTAACGTTTTCTTCATGTGTTATGATGACACAAGCGAATTACACAATATCATCTCCACAGACAGGATTATATATTGATCCGGTAGGACAGGCTAGTATTAAAAGAGGAACCTACAGAATTGAGATTAATTTTCCAAAATCAAAAGTCACGAATGATAAATCAAGGGTCAATGAAATAATAACGGATGTCGACAAGTTGTGTAATAATGCAAAAGTCTTAACAGCAACAGTTCATTGTAATATGCTGACACAACATTTAGTCGACCAAAGTCGACGATTACAATGGAAATTGCAGAGAATAATGGAGATCAACAATATTCGCAAAAAAAGATCAGGTGAAACAATGTGCAAAATCATTAAGTATCAGACTGATCAATTAATTTGGAAGAAGTTATATAAAACCAATACATGGATGTATATAACATCAAAACTCACAAGAATAGCAATAATTTGTGATGGATCTCGGGAAGATGTAAAATTAAATGGGACAGGAATTTTGAAAGTGTCATCGAACTGAATAATAAAAACGAAACAAAAGATATTGACCCCTACAATTGAACGAGGGACAGTATCCAAGATAGCAGCTTATGTGAAGCCAGTGGAGATAAATATCACGGTTCACCAAAAAATTAAACCAATAAAACTAAAGGAAGAAGCTGGCTATGAACCAAATAATAATTTAGATAAATTAATTCACGATGAACTATCAATATAACAAGAATTGTATGAAGATGTCTGGAAATTAATTCGCCATAAGTCTGAGATAACCAGTGGTGTCACGACAATGATCATGGTGATAGTAGTAATTGTCATTTGGACAATACACAAATGTTGGAGAAAACGAAACAAAATAACACCAAAGAAATCAGCATCAGAAGAGGTGTATAAAGAATTCGAATTTAAGAGAATATCATCAGGATCCAGAGGTGTTGGAGATGCCAAGAATTCTAACGAATGAAGAATTAATGGATTGCAAATTTGTCAATAAGGAATATTGTACAGTCGATGTATTTCAACAATTTAAAAGATAAGCAATATTGGTAGTTCAAAGTATATCAAATTTACAACGACCCATGAATGAAGAAAGAAAATTTAAGGGGGAAACCAAAGTTATAAAAAACCGAAAACAGCCACGCCAAACTCAGTTCTTGATAATTCAAAGTCAAAGAAAAACAAAAACAAAACAACAAAATGTACTCACAAAAATTTCCAGGCGAAGATGATCTAGTGGTGTGTTCAATTAATGTGAAGCACTATGTTGCACATCGCAACTTGAGAAAACATCTTCAAAAGTGTCATCAGACCATGGAAATAGTGAGACCGTTGATGGTGCTCACTATTAACGACCAGAGGGTACTAGGACTGATTCCAAAGATCGGAAATGATGTCACAAAACTAGTGGAAGCGTTTGGCGCAGAAGGATGGGAGGAATTCCTCGAATACAACAAATCTTCAGCGGGGCAGCAGTTCTCGTTGGAAAAAAGAAAACAACTAAAGGAACAAATTAGAAGAGCAAATTCCGAATAAGTGGTGCTAGTGGTATGATAATTAACGGGTCAGTTTTTTGTTTTTTTTTTGTTCTTTTTATTTGGGTTAAATATTGGTATTAAATTTTAAAAAAAGTACAGTAGGTCTTGGGGGACAACCAAGATCGGTTAACAAAGATTCACGTTAATGAACATGTCATAATCAAATTTAATAATTTTGGATTATATAATTGTTTTTTTTTGCCGACTGGGCAGAATGTTTAATTTTAAATTAAACAGATGTTCTTTAATTATTTGTAAAAAATAATTTTGTAATAATTTGTTATTAAGGGGGAGTGGTAGGCTTGGCCAATTTTGACCGGCGAAAATATGAATTTCTAACTCGCAATTTCTCGCTCGTCCTTAAAGCTACGACAACCACAAATAGATTTTTGAAAAGGGCATTTCTTATAGCCACTCTTGGTTCTTTCCGTTTTTCAAAATGTTAACGAATATTTGAATTACAGACGAAAATCTAACAACATGTTTTTTTCGTATTTTTGTACGATTTCTCGTATTTTTGTACAATTTCTCGTATTTTCTCTTATAACTTGGCCAATTTTGATTATTTTGCAAAAATTCTTGTACAGTTAGATGGCAAATAAAAAGTTCTTTCCAAATATTCAAGAAATTTTCCGTTTCCATTGTTAGTTTCCCGGAAAATTAAGAAAATTTCTGTACGCTACAACACGTTTTTTTCTACAGTTTTTATCTGACAACATTGATCAACCCCTTATTCGAAAGCTGATACAAAGGCGGAGTGCAAGATAGAGCCCTTTTTTTGAAATTTTGAAAATTGCCTGAGTTATCGCGGAAAAACCAACTGGTTTTTCTGGCATTGTTTTCACATATTAAAATTAATTATTTTGCTTTGAAATACATACGGTTAGGTAGATAATTTTGTCCTTTTTCCGATTGGCCCATTATTTTTGTAAAAAGTGTTGATTTCTCGAAGAAAATGGAATGAAAATCCAGTCTCTTTGTTTGTGTATTATCAAGTAAGATAACCCGCCATACTGGCAGACAGTGCGCGTTTGTCAAATCGAATTATGTGTCTCGCTTTGGATTGAGTATCGATGATTCCACAAACTTTCGATTAGGCAAACCCGCACTGTTTACGTCTGACGCGGGCAATCTTTGTAAAATAACGATGTTGGATTTCCACTCAATTTTCTTCGAGAAATCAACACTTTTTGCAAAAATAATAGGCCATTCGGAAACAGGACAAAATTATCTACCTAACCGTATGTATTTCAAATCAAAATAATTAATTCTAATAAGTGAAAACAATGCCAGAAAAACCAGTTAGTTTTTCCGCAATAACTCAGGCAATTTTCAAAATTTCAAAAAAAGGGCTCTATCTTGCACTCCGCCTTTGTGTCAGCTTTCGAATAAGGGGTTGATCAATGTTGTCAGATAAAAACTGTAGAAAAAAACGTGTTGTAGCGTACAGAAATTTTCTTAATTTTCCGGGAAACTAACAATGGAAACGGAAAATTTCTTGAGTATTTGGAAAGAACTTTTTATTTGCCATCTAACTGTACAAGAATTTTTGCAAAATAATCAAAATTGGCCAAGTTATAACAGAAAATACGAGAAATTGTACAAAAATACGAGAAATTGTACAAAAATACGAAAAAAACATGTGGTTAGATCTTCGTCTGTAATTCAAATTTTCGTTAACATTTTGAAAAACGGAAAGAACCAAGAGTGGCTATAAGAAATGCCCTTTTCAAAAATCTATTTGTGGTTGTCGTAGCTTTAAGAACGAGCGAGAAATTGCGAGTTAGAAATTCATATTTTCGCCGGTCAAAATTGGCCAAGCCTACCACTCCCCCTTAAACTAAATAATTGAGGAATTGCTGATACATGTTAGTGATCTAAATTGAATACTTAATATCAGCAAATTGTTTTTATAAAATGTGTAGAGTCGCACCGACCTACATTAAGTTGTTTTTATTGTTAATTTGACACTATTATTGGTGTCATTATAAATTGTATAAAAAGAGTTGTTATTTCCAAAATCAAGCCGTATAGTTCATACCAGAATTGTGCTCGTATTATTTAAGGTGAAATTTTCCACGCCATCTTAACAGATGCTCAAATCCAAGAAATTTTAATATAATCTTGTGAACCGGTTTCGACATTTTATGCCATCATCAGCACATCACGCTGAAAAGTTATTTTATTTGTTCTTATTATTTTCCCTATAGCCAACACTTTGTGTTCTCCTGTTGCTCAGTATCCAGGAGCGATGGATGGGTTCGATGGGGGTTCTTTTGTTTTTAAAAGTAGCTGTCACAGGGCGCCACCACGATTTATAAAATTTACAGAATCCCACAATCGTGGAATGGGATTCCGATAAACAACATGAAGTTAAAATCAAATAATTTAATTATTAATAAAAAATAACATATGAAATTGAAATATACCACACTAATAATGTGGTTTAGTTTAGATAGTTAAACCTTAAGTGAGTTCAAACTCGTGTTAAATTGTAGAAAATACCAGGAATTAATGAAAATTATTTTAAAAATTCATACGATGTTCACTGATTATCAATCACACAGGAGATACGCGGTACAAGGTCGCATACCTTAGATCAATCCTGTGTGACTGGACAATCTTAACGAAGAATTTGAACAGGAAAATTAACGTTAAATGAAAATGAAAATATAATTAATAATCATATGAACAATAAAGATAAGACATATGATGTCATAGAAAAGATAATGATTAAACGAATACGAAACGTAAAAAAACAATAAGGGGTTTCTCTATATGGAAATGTATGAATATTGAAAATTAAATAAAAAATAAACTTATCGTTTACGATGGCACAGTACGCTGAGGGTTGCAATCCACGCCACTGGATGAGTGAGACGCACGGTATCAGGAACGACGAATGAAATGTCCGTTACGGTGAATGCAGCCAATTACGCCACTGGATGAGTGAGACGCCCGATAAGGAGGACCAGTCTATTATGTCACCGGATGAGCGATAGTACCCGTACTGGATGAATGATGCCAAAAAGGAATGAATGCTCAGCAAAAACTCCGGATCTATTCCAGATCTCTAAATATACCCCTAAACAATTGAATTAGAACCCCAAAGAATGAATTAAAAAAGAAAAATGTAACCTTTCTCCCGGGTATTTAACGATATAGAAAATATTCCAAAAGGAATCGGTACGATAAATTCCCAATTATTAAATTGAAAAAAAAACGAAACGTAAAGTAACGTCTGACCAATTCAACGTTTAAAAAGGAAGTGAACGCTACAATATCGGGGTACTGAAAACGTGTTTGCTGAAAACGTGATTGCACACAACTCAAAGAGGACTCCGTGTTCATAAAAGCCGTTAGTACCAGTACACAAGGGCGAAAATAGTACAAGCACAATAAACAACGCCGTTTTGGCTAACCGAGTACCGGAAATAAAAAAGGCAGGATACTGCAATACCGACAATTATCAGGTTGTTTAAAAATCGTTATAACCTCAAATAACAAAACATCCCCTCACAGGCGAAGGATGGTCGAAAGCAGAAAATTAGAAAGTAAGTAAACCAAATGAAATCGAACTTACGATAATAAAATGGTACCGTTGATCCCCCAGATACGTACAAAAATAAAGAGGAAAGGAAAAAGGGTAGAGAGAGACCTTCAGTTTCGGGAGCCCAGAGCTTAAGAGGGAAGGAAGGAAAAGAAAACTCCATTAAGCGGGGTTGCATCCCTACCTCTGAAGGTCTGCTGCTGAAAGAAGTAGAAACAATAAAGAAAAGAAAGGATAAAGGTACGGGACACTGCAGCAGAGACAGCGTGAAGGTTGTTATAGCACACCCTCAAGAAGCTTAAATGGCTCTCATCAAAATCAAAGTTCAGTTTGGTTGCAAGTACAACGAAAAGACGTCACCCTGCAACCAAGTGGATAGGCCTGAATCTTATAGATTTAGTACCTAATCCGGAATATTATCCGGAAAAACGAAGAACAACCGGTCGATCATACCACGATGTCCAAATACTCATCTATAGCGGTAAGAGAAAAGAAACGGAACGGTAAGGTAAATAGATGAATATTCGAAACATCCCGATATAATGACATATCTCTCCTCTAGCAACGTCAGATGGTGACGTAAATGGTACCCAAGCAATTAGTAGGACCCTATGGCCTCCTACTCCAACCAATTTCTCCCAAAAGAAAGAAAAATCAGAGCTCCGAACAAAAACGGAAACGATAGTTATGTTAATGGAACATTTTAATGTTACATCTCTTATGTAAAGTTTTGACTTACTCAAAATTATTTTACAAGATTTACAAGCCAAAAACATTAATTGGGATTTTACCGCAAACAAAATCTTTATAAACATTAAAAGCTGAACGCTGGTATATAGATAGAGAAATTAAAAAGCTGAAGGCTGTTGTTGGATTAAGTTGTGGGAAAATTGATAATAGTAGTATACAACAAGATTATTCCAATTCTTATATAGTCGTTTTCATAAAAACTAAAATTAACAAATAATTATAAGTAAATATTACAAAAAAATTATTGAAAACTTACATTAACAAACATTTACAATTAATTTTATTAATGTGGATGAAGATCGGATGAAGAAAATTTCACTTGACCACGTGTTATTATAATGACATGTGTTTTACACTTTGTCTTGATCAAGAATGAAAATTATGAGCAAAACATTATTATTGGTACTTGCAACCGGAAAAGACAAAATATCGAAAACTTGCCGAGTTTATATTTAGTTTTAAAGAAAAACATTAATCATAAAACTACCAAAACTATTATAAAAGTTGATACAAATATTAAAAATTTACTGCCCAGGAATCCGAGATTGCCCAACCTAAACAGCTTAATTAAAATTCATAAGCAGGGTAATCCTATCAGACCAATAACGACATTTTATAACACCCCTACATGTAACTTATCAAAACTCTTATTAAATCTCCTCGACTTCAAACCAAAATACACAGTAAAAAACTCTAAAGAAGTTGTTCAAAAGTTGAATCAAATTGATTACAATTTTGAATACACGTTATTTTCATTTGATCTTGTTAATCTATATTCTAACATACCAATCGATCTTTTACTTAAAATTTTAGATTTCGTAATTATAACAAATTATTGCACATTCAATAATAATTTTTTTTACTTGTAAAGAAGGTTTACCTATGGGAATGCCCATTCCGGTATGTTGACTGATAAGGTCTTGAGTTTCTCGAAAATAAATTTATTTTTAACAAAAACAACCCATTTAAAAACCGCATCAAATTTTATTGTAGATATGTGGATGACATACTTATTGTTTGGTTTGGTGGTCGGGGATATTTGAATTCTTTTCAACGTTACTTTAACTCCTTGCACGAAAAATTGCAATTTAGAGTCGAACTTGAACAAGACACCACAATCAATTATATAGATTTGAAAATAACAAAATTAAATGATCGTTTGTATTTTAATATTAATAGAAAACCAACTAAAAGTAATGCTTTAATTTCGTCTGATTCAAAATATCATAAGCAACACAACAAAGTCGCTTCTTTTGTTGACTATATTCATCGAATTTTCAAATTTAAACTTCATACAGAACAAATTTTATCAGAACTGAATTTTCTTAAAAACTTAGCACAAATTAATGGTTTCACAAATAAACATATCCAAAAATTATATCATAACGAATTAATTGACCAAGATCTTCTATATATTAATAATAATAATAATAATAATAATATAAAATATTGCACATTAACATATAATGGATTCTTATATAATGTTGATAAAATTTTCTCAAAATATAATTTAAAAAGTGTATTTAAACCACCTAATAATTTAACATCTATATTAAAAGAAACAACTAATGATAAACTCGATGAAAAGGGCGTTTATAAATTAATCTGTAATAATTGCAACGTATGTTATACAGGTGAAACAGGTCGTAAATAGAAACTTAGAATAGCTGAACATAAAACAACACCTATTTCTAATGTCTATCATATTATTGATGATCGATCAACAAAACTTTTACACAAATGCAATAAAGGATTTAACTCCTGAACCATGTGAAAAGACTCCATAGCCGACCACGTACGATTGCGACGATTATCGAAGTTCTCGGTTTCCTCGTTGTATTCAAGAGGATGCGCCCTGGGCATATGTTGTCTCGTTCCAGCATAACTCGCAAACTCCTTAGAGCAGATCTGACAAACCTTTTCATCAGCTTCACCTCTACAGTAATATTTTTTGTGCTGATTAAGTCCCTCGATGGTCTTGAAGGACTTCTTGTGCACCTCACAATAAAACTCTTCCATAACAAAGAAATTTCTGGTGGTAGGAGCCGGTTAAACACAGCACCAAATCAAAAAGAAATGAGGGTATTGGTCCACCAGCGTCAAGTCTCTCCTGAATGGAGGAAATTGAAAATCCAAACAAAGCAAGAAAAGAAAAAAAAACAAACAAGGAAAAAAAAACAGTCGACCTGTAGACAAAAGAAAGCAGAAAGTAGCAGTTAGTATGAAAAGTCAATACTATATTCGGAGACTGTTGATTAAGCAGGAGAGAAATAGCCAAGCGTTTATCTAGAAGATATCTATAAAAAAAAGAGAAGGTATCTATAGAAAACAAAGCGCAAAATCAAATGTCTGGTGGTAGGTACCGGCTAATCGCGGCACACAAATTTGCTTAATAAGGTAACGGTCCACCAGCGTCAAGTCTCTCCTTAATATAGGTAACATACCATTTTCAGAAGTAATTAAGAAAAGGAAAGGAAAGAAAATAGTATATTAACAGAAGTATAGATTAATTTGAAACCTTGTTGGTTAGGAGAGAAATAGCCTAGAATTAATTTAGAAATAAAAAGAAGAAGAGCAGAACAAATGGATTAATGATATACGATATAGTAAATATCAAGTGTTGGTATCCAAACCACAGAGTGCTGAGTATTAACAATTTTTTTTTTTTTCAGAAACAGCAGTAGTGAACGTGTGGAACGACAATCCCCATGCAATCTCAAAAGACGCAAGCCCGGTGAAGCAGCTACAACAAGTGAGGAAAGATAAATGAAAGGACGCGCAGATACAGGATGGAGGGATTTTCAACAGAGGATTAAACCCATGTGACGCACGTAGTGCACCCTCACAATTTATTTAACCTGCACGGTCCTGAGACGGCTGAGTCTACGTGAGCTTTAACGCAGAGTAGGTTGAGTAACAATATATTATTAAGATCAATATAACAAAAACTCAATTGATTGATATATAAAAAAAAGAGAAAATCCTGTAATTTTATATTTGATTACTCAGTGTGGGTATCAACAGGCTGCATCTATTTGCAATCTTGTATCTATGATTATCAGATACAAACTCTCACCACCTGGTAATCTCCAGTTGAATGTTTAGTTTTGTTACCTTCAATTTACTCAAGTTCACCTACTATAATTAGGGATCCTCGTAGGGTACCCTTCACGAAGAGTTCTGCTACAAGTCAGCACGCGTCAGCCGCAGGCCCCGGTTTATCAGGATTTTGCTATTGCGTAGTTATCTTAGAGTAGTGCAATAATATACAACAGCGGGTATTACTTCGAAAGGTAGTAACAATACAAGGGGTCTAGTCCGGAAAACCAGCTATCCTCACCGGAATCAAGCAGCAAAACTGTGGAATAAATGAGAACCAAATCTCTAAACGAAATCGGTTGAGGGGCAAATGTCGTCCAACCCGCCACAAAACAAAAGCTCAGCTTATATAAGTTAAGAGCAAGCTCTGAAAATTGGAGCAAAAGAAAATGAAAAAGGGGCAACTAACTCCAAAAATTAGGGTATATCTAATTCAAACAATCAAGTCAAATTAATAAAATCGGGATAAATTAAGCACAGTCACAATTAAAATTCAAATTATTGGGTTATATAGATAAAATTGAATAAAAGGCACAGCACAATTGAAATTGTATAGATAAAATAGTATAAATATATATAAAATCTTATAGGGAAATATTTACAAGAAGGTTAAGGATATAAAACAAAAAGGACACAATTAAAATCAACTAAAAAGGGTAACAGGATTTAAAGTCGCCGCTGCGTTACCCTATAACTTGAATAGAAAAATTCTTGAGACCTTTTTTTTTTTTTTTGATCTTTAATCCAGTTGTCAATTTCTTTTGTGACCTTGAACTTCAAATTGCTACCCTGCCGGACAGGGGGCCGCTGTTGTGGTGGGGCTAATTGTGAATTAATTAACGAAAAACCGATTATTTATGGTGGAAATTAATAATAATTGGTTGAAAATGGATTAATTGCAAGATTCGATGAAATAAATGTGAAATAAATCAAAAACTTACCGATTAATGTCGCGGAAAATTCCAGCGACCGCACCCAATTAATCGGCGATAAACTTGCAATTTTCGTCTCCAAAAATTCCAGAAAATTGAAGGAAATTAAAACAATCGATTTTTATGATGGTAATTAAAATTAAAATTGAAATAATTCGAAAAAATTCTAGAATAAATGCCCACTAAAATTACCGATGTTAACAGGTCGAGAAACAGCTGACGACTCACTCAAACTATTGGAAGCCTTCGAAATATACAAACATCGAAAAAAGAATATCAAATTATTAAACGAGCAAACTGTTTTAGAATTTGAACCAATTTATAAATGTTTAACTTATTTTTAATTATGTTGTGGTGTCTTGAAATGAACTTCGAGTAAGTTTTCGATCTTTTGTCTTTTCCGATTGCAAATATCAATAAATTCAAGACAAAGTGTAAAACACATGTCATTATAACAGCACGTGGTCAACCACATTAATAAAATTAATTGTAATTGTTTGTTAATGTAAGTTTTCAATAATGTTTTTGTAATATTTATTTATAATTATTTGTTAATTTTAGTTTTTATGAAAACGACTGTATAAGAATTGAAATAATCTTGTTGCATGCTACTGTTATCAATTTTCCCACAACTTAATTCAACAACAGCCTTCAGCTTTTTAATTTTTCGATCTATATACCTGCCTTTAGCTTTTAATTTTTATAAAGATTTTGTTTGTGGTAAAATCCTAATTAATGTTTTTGGCTTGTAAATCTTGTGAAATAATTTTGAGTAAGTCAAAACTTTACATATGAAAAAATCATAACAAATAATATAACTTTTCAGCGTGATGTGCTGATGATGACATAAAAAGTTGAAACTTGTACACAAGATTAAAATATAATTTCTTGGATTAGAATATCTTATATTTACTTATTTTCATTCATATTTTATTGATAAAATATTGGATCATCAACCACAAAACGTTGGTCCATCCCAAGATGGACCAACGTTTCATCAAAAATTTAATGTTTTAAATTGTACAGTTCATGCTATTTTAGAAGAGACTGTTCTTGACATTACTTGTAAGTGTATGATGGACTTTTGGTGCCAAAAGAATAAATTTAATTCTTAGGGGAATAATGTCAAATTTCAAATCTTTATGAGAACTAAACCTGATTTAACGTGTGTGGATCCCATAAAACTACAAGCGTATAAGATTTATTTAAAAAATTCTAAAAAAAAGAACAAAATTAATTGTATTTGAAACGTATCTGTTTTTATTTTATGTACCTCCACCGCATTACAGAAACAAAACATTTTTCTCAAATTTTTCTGTAAGTTTCGTGAGAACACCACACATGAGTACGTTCGAACATCAATTTATTCAGTTTTTACACATTTGTGGCGTTTTCTCGAAATTTGCAGAAAAAATTAGTGAATACAAAAGTTTGAGTCCTATTCATCTCCCGCTAGATGATTCTATTAACCCGCACGGCCACCGCGAACGCTAGTATCATGGTTTCATCTTCGTCCACAGGACTTTCTCATCTATTTTATTTTTTGGTCTGTGAATTATAAATGCAAATATGACTGTGCTGGCGTTGAACAGTTGTAAATTGCATAAATAAAATTGTTTCAAAAATTTTACATTTATTTAAAAATAATTTGTGTTCAAAGATTTTTTCAAAAACTCTTTAAATAAAACATTTCTTTAAAAAAAAAATTAAACAATTTGTGTGTCCAAGAAAAAACAATTCTTTAAAAATTTGTTTAATCATTTTTTGTCCGATTAGTTGAAATAATTTGTATTCAAAAAACAATTCTTGAAAATTTTGTTTAATCTTTTCTTGGCCGATTATTTCTTTAAACAATTTAAATTATCAGTTCTCAACATGTTTGCTGTAGTTGTTTTATTTTTTATATTCATCAAAACAGCGCATATTTGAACAATTTTACTGTAGAAATGTGCTCTTCAAAATTGTTTGAGTGTGAATCTAATCTAGCCAACTATAAAATTTTTACGCCGCTCAAATTAACAAAACAGAACCACTTCAAATTAAAATAAAGTTTATGTTAAAAGAAAAAGAAAATTTACTTACGTCAACAAATAAAACTGGATGGTTGAAGAATATGGTTATAAAAGGGCTGCGGTCCAAAATGAAAAAAAATGAACTATTTTATGCTGAATCGTTAAATGATTAGATTGAAAATTCAACAAATCTGGCGAAATTATCAACGGGTTAGAGCAAACAATCAAAATTTTAGAAGAAAAAGTTAAGGCTCGCACTGAAATTCTTCATACTTTGGAACATAGCATTAACGATTTAGAGACTAAAAAAAGAAAAATTGAACGGGTTTTAAAACAAAAAACAGAAAGTTTAAGAATTTTAAGACACAAAAGAAGTAAGTTTTTAAGGGCATGCATCAACAAACGGAAAACAGGATTACTTTTTTGTTTTCCAACGGATTTCAATGTTCTAAACGGTATTTAAAAGGGCATTTCAAGAGGGAGGGAAGTACATATATGATTTTATGAAATTCGGATATAATTTGGAGTTACAGAAGGAAATATAGAAGCATGTTTTTTAGCATTTTTTACAGTTTTTTTTTTATATTTTCCCTCATAATTTGGCAAATATTGCTTATTTTCTAATGAATTTCACACAACATGTGGCCAATTAAAAGCGTTTTCCAAATCTGTCAGAAATTTTCCGATCGCATTGTTAGTTTTCCGGAAAATTGATGAAAGGTTTCGACATACTAATTTTGTTTTTTTACGGGCAGTTTTAAACTTAGACGACTGAACCAGGGCTTGTTTGAAAGCTAATGAATAGCAGGTTATTCTGAAAATAGTTTGAGATTGAAATTCGGAAAATTACTGAAAATTTATGGTGGCGAATCTGTTATCTATTATTTTTATCTGTTAAAAATTAATTATTTTTGTATAAAGTGTATTGCAATTTATAGATTATTTCATTACCGTTCCAACGGTACCATTGTTGCTGCAAAAAAGTGAAAATCTTCTGGAAAATTAGTGATAAACAAAACTATGTTTATCGTGTGAAAAACGAGTTGAATAGCAAGTCTCCAAACCACAAAAATGAGTTACATCTATTGGCGGAAAGGGGGCCCCAAAGTCTGTCATCTCGCCTTTCTGCAATGTTGCCAAATTTGTTTTTGTTCCTGAGGCCACATCTTTGGCGTCTTATTATTGCATAGATAATTGGAGAAAAAAAAAACAATAAACTGGTTGTATCTAATTAACTTTAACAATTAACAAAAAAATTAGTCGCCAATTTGCTAAAATCGTTTATTTTTTTGTAAAAAAATTTACAATTTTCTTTTTTTAACATTCCAATTAAAATAGCGACTATTTTTTTTTGTTAATTGTTAAAGTTAGTTATATACAACCTGTTTATTGTTTTTTTTTCTTCAATTATCGATTGCAATAATAAGATGGCAAAGGTAAGGCCTCAGACAGAAAAAATAATTTGACAACATTGCAGAAAGAGACCTGCTGACATCTGTGAGCCGCTGGAAGAAACCCATTTTTGTGGCTAATATTATACTCTGGCGAGTTGTTATCGAACTATCACTGTCGGCTTTCCACATAAAAAACATTGTTTTGTTAATCACTAATTTTCCAGAAGATTTTCACTTTTTTGCAGCAACAATGGTACCGTTGGAAAGGTAATGAAATAATCTATAAATTGCAATACACTTTATACAAAAATCAATAATTTTAACTGATAAAAACAATAGGTGAAAATTCAGCACATTTTCCACCATAAATTTTCCGAATTTAAATCTCAAACTATTCTCCAAATAATCCGCTATTCATTAGCTTTCAAACAAGCCCTGGTTCAGTCGTCTAAGTTTAAAACTGTCCGTACAATAACAAAATTAGTATGTCGAAACCTTTTATCAGTTTTCCGGAAAACTAACAATGCGATCGGAAAATTTCTGACAGATTTGGAAAGCGCTTTTAATTGGCCACATGTTGTGTGAAATTCATTAGAAAATAAGCAATATTGGCCAAGTTATGAGGGAAAATATAAAAAAAACTGTAAAAAATGCTAAAAAACATGCTTCTATATTTCCTTCTGTAACTCCAATTTACATCCGGATTTTCAATAATCTGATATATATACTTCCCTCCGTCTTGAAATGCTCTTTCAAATTTTGTTTGGAACATTGAAATCCGTTGGAAAACAAAACAGGAATCCTGTTTTCCGATAGTCTAAAAAGCTGCTCCTTCCCCTTAATTAAAATTTATTGTTCTGTTTTTTATTATTTTTAGTAAAAAATATACAAAAAAGTATTGATGAAAAATTTGAAGAAAATGATGACAATGATTATGATGATGATGATAATGAAAGCGATAATAATAATGATAGTAATAAGAAATCTGCAAAAAAAAGAGTAAAACTGGACATATGTTAGGTAATTAAAAAATTATATTTCAAAAAATATAGGTACACTTATTAATTTTTTAGAAAATCATAAACTGTGGAATGATTTAATTGAAGACGGTAGAACAAATATACAACGACCTCCAGTACAACCTCCACCTTCAGAAAACAAAACCTCATGTATTTTTTTTATTATTTTTACAAAGTTTTAATAAAACATAATTTTTAGATAATTCATTTTATGCTAATCAGTTTTACAGAACTGAGAAATAATGATTTTGAACAATCGTTATTATCATCACTATAATTTAAATTTTATAGGTTTTTATTAATTTGTTTAAAATAAGTAATATTGGTAATTCATGTTTATTTGTGACATTATTCGTCACTTGGTTGTTAAACCGTTTTGAAAAAGTTTAATTTCTGTTCTAAGAATTTTCTTATTGATTTTGTTCAACCTCATGCTATTTTATGGCTATGTACCGTCGGTATTAAAATCTTGTCGATTGGGACTAAAGTAGACCCAAAGGATAGCAAGAGTAATTTGAAAAACCCCGATTACTGGCGACCGGTCACTGTTACCAGTGTCATACTTCGAATATTTCATAAGATAACTCTCGACGAGCATTCAAGAGTATCGACGGATGTTTAGCAAATACGCTTACCTTGCAGTACCTTATTAAGGAATGTAGGAAAGTTTCAAAGCCACATTTGGTTGTTACCTTAAATGTTCGCAAGGCTTTTGATTCCGTCTCTCATTCGAGACTTGTGCGCGCAATGCGTCGGTTCTCCATTGATGATCGAATAATACGATTGATAACAGACTCGTATAAAGACACCGTTACAAACTTTTTTTGCGGTTGCGTAACGACTGGTGAAATACCAATGAGGAGGGGAGTTCGACAGGGAGATCCTCTTTCACCATACTTATTTAATATGGTAGTGGACGAGTTATTGGTGGAACTGCATCGATCGAATTTCGGAATTAATTTGAATGGACAAAGGTTTGTTGCTTTGGCCTATTCCGATGATATAGTTCTGTTTTCGTCTTCGGTACGTGAGGCACAAGTGATGGTTTCGATATGTGAGCGTTTCTTTGAGAATCGACAGATGTCCATAAATGCCCCGAAGTCCACTAACCTGGTAGTGAACCGTATGCCTTTGGTGAAGAAGCTCTATGTTGCTACAAGGCCATGCTTATTTGCCGGGGGATCTCTCATTCCGAGCATTAGTGTTGAGCGTCAATTCTAATATCTCGGGTACCGCTTTATATATATGGGTGTGGAGACCTCGGACCTAACCCCACTTACAACTGAACTAGAGCGAGTTCAAAGGGCGGCACTCTGCCCATAACAAAAATTTTGTGTCATCACAGCATACTTACTTCCTAAATACATCTATTGTCTGCAAAGACCAAATGTTAATTGTAAAACCTTGGAAAGCGCCGACAGACTGATTCGTTTAACCATTAAAAAGATTTTAGACTTGCCAAAATAGTGCACCAATTGATATTTATACGCGCCTCTTAATCATGGTTGACTAGGTGTCTTGTGCTTCCGCACAAAAATTCCTTCGATTCTGCTGGGACGGCTAAATAAAATTCTGTGTTTGAGCGATTACATTCAGAGTTCGATACCAATCTTAAAGGTAAACTTAGTCACTTTGTGCGGTGCAGTGGAATTGGCAATAAAGCGAAGGCGAAATATTGGTCTGATAAATTTGAGTCGGCCGCTTGTGGAGGTGGTATGCATGTGATTGGAAACAATTTTGCGTCTTCGTCCTGGATCAGGAACCCGCCTAAATACTGGTCTGGCGGCAAGTATGTGTCTGCAATTCTGCTTCGTGGCAACGTTCTACCTACTGTTGGCGGGTTACATAACGCGGCCGGTCATCGATTTTGTAGGGCAGGGTGTGATCGGAACGAAACCCTTTGTCATGTTTTGCAGAGATGCCGTATAACACATTACGAGAGAATTAGGCGCCACGACTACATTGTGAACTTACATGTTGAATTTGCAAGGAGGAAGATATCGATTGCATCTTTGCCTTCAGCAAGCTTTTCAGCATAGACGTTGGGTAGAATTAACGTGGAGGGTGCATCTTCATCGGATTCTACAGATTCGGCTTTTGTTGCAGTTTGAATTGGTGACGGAGCGCTTTCAACACTTTCAACAGATTCTTTTTTCACTTTTCTCCCTCTTACCGTTTTTGGTAACGGTGCGATGTCTGTTTTTAAAGGTTTTATAATGGGATGAAAATACGTTTCCAATTGCGCTTCTGTCCTCTTGCGATTGTTTTTCAAGGATTCATATTTTTTACAAATAACCTCTTGCGTTTGAACTAGATCCTTCATCAACTTCTCATCCATTATTTCAAGAGTATGCGATCTAGGTCGACAAAGAACTAACACCACAAATACCAGACAGCCGTTATTTATAAATGAATAAAAACATCGAATCCTTTTCTATATCGTCCACAATCAATCTCGCAAGCTTTATTAATCACTAAACATCCATAGGAATCCTTCCACGATTCAGAACAAATGGTGCGAAATTGATCAAAACTCATATCGGTATTAAGATGATCGTCGTATACATGCTTCAGATTCATAAAGTCTTGTTTGAACTGTATCAGCAAGTTGGCATTGTCGCGAATTAAATGTTTTGGAATACGTGCATAGCTTTGTCTTAAATAAAAACTATCTATATCTTTATGTCGACCCATACAAAAGAAATTCTTAATATTTGCCTGTTTTTCGGTCGCTACATCATCAAAGATAAATACAGAATTACGTTTGGAATCGTTCGGAGCTATTACGTCAGATTCATCAGAAAAAGTATAATAGTCAATGCCTTTGATTGGTGACAGCAGTTGTAGAAGATATTCATATTTCGGTTGATATAAAGACTTGGAGTATACGTAAATATTTTCAAATTTCAAGCCATTTGAATCTTTAAGTACACTTATCATTAAATTGGTTTGTCCACAGTTGGATGGCCCAATAATTAAAGCTCGAATACTGTTGGGTAATAAAGTGCTATGTTTGATCGAAATCGTTTTATTTTCACTAGAAATATCAACATTATTGATTGCAAGCGATTGGTGTTGCTTATCGAATTTCATTTTTTTTACTATTTGCAGGTATATAAGGTGAGCACTTTTATAGTTGTTATTAATTGCGACTGTGCAAGGATATTAACAACAATAAAATGATATTGTACGGTGATCGATTGATCAGTTGCAGTGCAGCACGGAGGAAAAGGACTATTAAACACTGCAATCTATAAACTACCGTTTGAGATTTACCTTCCTGGATATCGATTCTGCGGGCCTGGTACAAAAGTTGCAGAACGTTTAGCACGAGGTGATAGCGGAATTAACGGTTGAGATCAAGCGTGTAAAGAACACGATATTGCATATTCGATTCATAAAGATACAAAATCACGCCATCAAGCTGAGAAAGTGTTAGCGGAAAAGGTTTGGACCCGAGTTAAATCTAAAGACGCAAAACTTGGTGAACGTTTCAATTCGTGGTTGGTGACGACCGCAATGAAAGCTAAAGTTAAATTGGGAATGGGATTGAAGAGAAGACCTAAGAAAAAATAAACAAAGAAGAGACTGACATCGAGAAAGCTTTTCCGTAATTCGATTGCCGTTGTACGTACAATGTTAAAAACTAATAAACCTAACGATTTGGAAAGCGCAGTTAAACTTGCATTAGCAAAAGGTGTAATCAAACGAAAACGCCTACAGCTACCACGTGTTATGCCTGTACCAAAGACTGGAGGTGTATTACCATTTCTAGTACCATTATTTGCCGGTTTATCGGCTGCAGGTGCATTGTCGGGTGGTGCAGCAGTTATTGTAAAAGCTGTAAATGCAGCCAAAGCTGCACATGAGCAATTGTCAGAAAATCAACGTCATAATAAAACTATGGAAGCAATAGCAATGGGTAAAGGATTACATTTGAAGCCGTATCGAAAAGCTCTAGGTCTCTATGTGAATTCAAAAAACTTATAAATCAGCTACCCAAACAACCACTCAACGAATTGGATTTACGCAGATTCGGCAAGTCAATTCCCGGTTTTCGAAGTGTCTTCATGTTGGATACATTACCGAAGAAATCATCATTGCGTCGACAGGAATGTGGAATTGTGAATTTGGATAGATCTACTGGTTCTGGTACGCATTGGGTAGCATATTATAAAAATGGTCGTCGCATTGAATATTTTGATAGTTATGGGAATTTGAGACCACCTGTAGAAATTATCAATTATTTGGGAGATGACATCAACTATAATTATACTTGTTATCAAAGCAATAGTTCATATGTTTGTGGGCACTTGTGTTTAAAATTTCTTTATGATTGCGTAAATAAAAAAGGATATCATTAACGATAATGAGTTAGTTTATTGTTAGCTTTCAACATGTCAATAACATTAACCTTAAGCGGTAACAGTTCAACGATTACAACAGATTTTTTTCCACCGATAGAATTAAATCGGAATTATGAATGTGGATTAATTGACTTGCATACATATAATTCAATTCCTAACATTGACGTTGATAATAATCTGTTTCAGGTTGGAAACGAAATTGTAAAAATTCCGGTAGGATCATATGAAATTGATGATATAGCCAACTATATCAATACATTTCTAAAAAATTCCAAGTCGACAACAACAGTTGTACTTCGCGCCAATAATAATACTTTACAAACTGAAATTAAAGCTTCCCAACTAATCGATTTTCAAAAGCAACATTCAATTGGCTCTCTATTTGGATTTAGTAGTAGACAATTACAACCAAATATTGTACATATTTCTGATTTACCTGTCAACATAACTAAAATAAATGCAATTAGAGTAGAGTGTAATATTATCACGGGATCATATATCAATAGTGTATCTGCTCATACATTGCATGAATTTTCACCCAACGTCGGTCCAGGATATAAAATCTTGGAAGTCCCGAAGAATGTAATCTATTTACCTGTGAATGTACAACGAATCACTTCGATTTCGGTCCGGCTTGTAGATCAAAACGGTGAATCAATCAATTTTAGAGGAGAAACAATAACCTTGAGATTACACTTGCAATTATGTTCATTTGCGATAATATCAACGTCCTACCAGATAAATATCTGCACTAAATGGACAAATCGTTTAGTTCATCAAACACCTGTAAACGAAGAAGACCTCTAAGTTTCCATCGTAAACCACTAACGGAAATCAATAAACAATTTTTGAAATCCATTAGATTAAAAGTGAATAATGACGTCTGATATTCTAAATATTACGTCATCTCCACGATACGATGAAACAATAACAAAGAAAGAGTATCATACCTATGGTCCATTCATTGAATCGTTTAATAATAGTGATCAAATTCGAATTTCAATTCAAAATCAAGATTTGTATGTCCTTCCGAGTTCAAAATTCTCTAAATTGAGGGTGAGCTAGGAACGGTTGTAAAAGCAGGCAAACAACCAGCACCGATTCAACTTTGCAATAATTTTGTTGCATTTCTCTTTGACGAAATTCGTTATGAGTTGAATGGTATTGAAATTGATCGTTGTTGAACGACAGGTATTAGCATATGTTTGAAAAACTACGTTTCCCTGGATGGATTGTCTAGTACTGCGTGACGTTATGCAGGATGGTCAAAGGATGGTACACTTCCACATAATCAAAAATATTTAAATTTTTGTGTACCACTACGTCTACTGTTGGGATTCGCTGAAGATTATACCAAAATCATTGCAAACGCTCGACATGAATTGATTCTAACTCGCGCTAAATCAGATCATAATGCTATTGTTACACTCGCCAACTACAAATTAAATATTGCCAAAATATTATGGAAAGTTCCTCATATTTACGTGAATGATGCGAAACATTTACGACTCTATAAAATTATTCAAAGTAACAAAGCAATTCAGATGGCTTTTCGGAGCTGGGATCTTTATGAATATCCGAACGTTCCGAAAACGAATCACCTTGTATGGACGGTGAAAACTTCAACGCAATTGTTGTAATTGATTGTTCACGACGGAACGAAACGATTAAAAGTGGCCCAGTTGACGTTAGAATTGAATTGAAAACAGAACCTGATGGTATTCCTGATGATACTTTAGCATTTTGTTTACTCATTCATGATAGAATTATCGAGTATACACCGCTGAGTGGGGAAGTGAAAAAATTGATATAAAATTATTTGGAAGATCATCTATCCAGTTTAAGGAAAAATATATCCAATAAAGCGAAACTTGTTTGTTTATCATCGTTATCGTGCTCTGGAAAATGTATTATTACGGGATTGAGAGGGGGTTGGTTGATTTACGATTTGAACTATGTGTAAGAGTCGCCAACCTGCTGATATAATGTAAATAAATGATATTTAAACACTTTATTTTCATTTGTTTTATTCAAATTATAACTAACAAACTAACTATTAACAAACTTATTACATAAATCCAATATTTATTCATCCAACTCAAAGTCTATACCAAAGTGGCCCCACGCAAAAGTTGAAATACCATCCTGTCGAATATATCGTTTATCGTCACACGCACTTAACGCTATCTTGTTCAAATTAAGTGTGTATATTTGATGAACTTTTGACCTAAACACTAACATATCTCTATAAATTACAACACTTATACAAACATTCTCGATAATGAGTTACACTTAAATCATTCACTACAGTTCGTTTCACACCTTTTGCCTTTTTTATTGTTTTACAATCGATGTCAATAGAGTACATTTTTGCACGTAAACCGATGAATTCCTTCATAATGCGACCATAATTCTCATCTTTCATCAGACCCACAACTTTTCTACTTTTTAATGGTAGATTGTATGGATTATTACTCGTATATCCGGATGTATCAAAATAATCATCGATATCGTTTCTGATATCATTATAGAAATCTTCAGTTTTAAGGAGACTCAGCAGCAATTGGAAAACAGGATTCCTGTTTTGTTTTCCAACGGATTTAATTGTTCTAAACGGTATTTAAAAGGGCATTTCACGAGGACGGGAAGTACATATATGATTTTTAACTTCCCCGACCAGAGGGTAGGGAAGTTATTAGTTTCGGACCAAAATTTCGAATTCGAGATTTCATCAGATCTTTACGTTTTGAGGTCCCCTGAACACGTTCTTGAAGTTTTTAGCATGATGTCCGTGTGTGTGTGTGTGTGTGTGTGTGTGTGTGTGTGTGTGTGTGTGTGTGTGTGTGTGTGTGTGTGTGTGTGTGTGTGTGTGTGTGTGTGTGTGTGTGTGTGTGTGTGTGTGTGTGTGTGTGTGTATGTATGTGCGTCTGTCGGTTCTCCAACGATTACTCAAAAACGCTTTAACCGATTGAGTTCAAATTTGGTCAGCACAAACTATTTGGTGGCCGTTCGAGTTGATTAGTTTTTGGTGCCAATCGGACCACGGGGGTGGAAGGGGGAGGGGGGTTGATTGAAAAAAATTTAAGATAACATATTAATTTGATATCACCAATCGAAAGGGCATGTGCTTTTATGTCTAAAACAATACCCATCATCTGCGATGTTCTTTTTTTTTTAAATAAGGGCACAAAATTGGCAACCAAATTAGTCAACCAATTCAAATTTGCCGCCTTCTATAAGGGATCGGTTGCCATAGAAAATTCAATTGCGAAATTTTGAAATGACAGTTTTGTGGTTCTGTCAAAATTTCGCAATTGAATCGTGTATCGAGTTTATAAGAAAGTTGAACTGAAAAGTGTGTGTGGAATCACCGATCAGTGAACAGAGTTTTGGTTGACGAGGTGCTGGTTCCTCATTGAATTTTTCGGTGGTGGTGAGATAGCCACGGCTCTTGATTCCCGATTTTGATTTTTATAGTAAGTTATTTTTTTTCTTAAATTCGACTCTTGCATTAATTGTCGACTTCCGATACTTGTCTTTAATATATTTTTCTAATTCATGATTAACTATCCAGACTGTGTCGGGGAAGTTATTAGGCCGACTTTTAAATTCGGCCACTTTCAAATTTTTTGAAATTCGGATGTAATTTGGAGTTACAGAAGGAAATATAGAAGCATGTTTTTTAGCATTTTTTACGGTTTTTTTTTTATATTTTCCCTCATAACTTGGCAAATATTGCTTATTTTCTAATGAATTTCACAAAACACATAGCAAATTAATAGTCCTTTATAAATCTGCCAGAAATTTTCCGATCGCATTGTAAGTTTTCCGGAAAATTGATGAAAGGTTTCGACATACTAATTTTGTTTTTTTACGGACAGTTTTAAACTTAGACGACTGAACTAGAACTTGTTTGAAAGCTAAGAAATAGCGGATTATTTGGAGAATCGTTTGAGATTGAAATTCGGAAAATTTACTGGAAATTTATGATGGCGAATCTATTATCTATTATTTTTATCTGTTAAAAATTAATAGTTTTTGTATAAAGTGTATTGCAATTTATAGATTATTTCATTACCTTTCCAACGGTACCATTGTTGCTGCAAAAAAGTGAAAATCTTCAGAAAAATTAGTGATAAACAAAACTATGTTTATCGTGTGAAAAACTAGTTGAATAGCAAGTCTCCAAACCACAGAGTTACATCGATTCGCAGAAAGGGGGCTCCAAAATCTGTCATCTCGTCTTTCTGCAATGTTGCCAAATTCGTTTTTGTTCCTGAGGCCACACCTTTGGCGTCTTATAATTGCATAGATAATTGGAGAAAAAAAAACAATAAACTAGTTGTATATAATTAACTTTAACAATTAACAAAAAAATTAGTCGCCAATTTGCTAAAAACGTTTATTTTTTTGTAACAAAAAATTACAATTTTCTTTTTTTAACATTCCAATTAAAATAGGGACTATTTTTTTTGTTAATTGTTAAAGTTAGTTATATACAACCAGTTTATTGTTTTTTTTTCTACAATTATTTATGCAATAATAAGATGACAAAGATAAGGCCTCAGACAGAAAAAATAATTTGACAACATTGCAGAAAGAGACCTGCTGACATATGTGAGCCGCTGGAAGAAACCCATTTTTGTGACTAATATTATACTTTGACGAGTTGTTATCGAACTATCGTTGGAAAGGTAATGAAATAATCTATAAATTGCAATACACTTTATACAAAAATAATTAATTTTAAACAGATAAAAATATTCATCAAATTCTGCATCATAAATTTCCAGTAACTTTCGGAATTTCAATCTCAAACTATTTTCAAAATAATCTGCTATTCATTAGCTTTCAAACAAGTTCTGTGTCAGTCGTCTAAGTTTAAAACTGCCCGTAAAAAAACAAAATTAGTATGTCGAAACCTTTCATCAATTTTCCGGAAAACTAACAATGCGATCGAACAATTTCTGACAGATTTGGAAAGCGCTTTTAATTGGCCACATGTTATGTGAAATTCATTAGAAAATAAGCAATATTTGCCAAGTTATGAGGGGAAATATAAAAAAAAAACTGTAAAAAATGCTAAAAAACATGCTTCTATATTTCCTTCTGTAACTCCAAATTACATACGAATTTCAAAAAATCATATATGTACTTCCCGTCCTCGTGAAATGCCCTTTTAAATGCCGTTTATAACAATTAAATCCGTTGGAAAACAAAACAGGAATCCTGTTTTCCAATTGCTGCTGAGTCCCCTTAATTGAATAGATAAATGAATCCGTGTCCATATAATTCAGTAGTAACTTCTTTTTATATTTCGGCTGCATATAATCATAATGGAACTTATACATTAGATATTTCGATAACTCCAATACGGTGAACCCCAAAATAAATTAGTTTATTATAGACGGTTTTCACTCGATTCATTTGGATAGCAACCAAACTGAGTACACTATGAACACTAAACTGAGTACAACTATGAAAATTTGGTTTTGCAATCAAAGCCCGAGCTCCTAATCGACGTCTTCCACTCTCCCATTCCGTTACAATCTTTATATCTTTTCGTTTATCGACATTCTCCATTGTTTTACCATATACAGCGTTGTTTAATAACTTGAAAATTTTTTTTTAAATATATCTTTCGCTAAAGTTCGATGATACGTATTCATGTCAATATATTTTTGCAACCAACATGACTGCTTGAATTGTAGAACACGATGTACTTTTCTCAAAATCAACCCATGTTTCAAACATTGCTGAAGATTTCTATAATGAATCACGTATCTCTTCTTATCATTCAAATCGGTAATTAATTTGGGAATTTTACTACCAGGTGGATTTTTGTTTACAGTACAAAACGGTAGATCATTGTGTGTGGAATGTAATGCTTCCGGATATTCTAGATCTACCTCAAAAATATATCCAATTTCTGATGATGTTTCAATATATGGATATTGAAAACATAAACATAATGGTATGTTTAGGGTGTTAACGTTCACTACCCATTTAAAGTCTCCATAGGGCATTGGTTGAGACATGGCCCACCCATACAGGTTATTCGCGTCCAGGTAGGTCAAAAACACAGAATTTTTTTTGGTATTATAATCCTCCATATAACGGTTGTTAGCGACCGAATGACGATGCGAACAATGGGTGATGCCACCAGTCAACAATTCCAATTTAATTTTTCTATATTTCAACATTGCATCCCACGATAATCCTGGCGTTGTATAATATTGACAGGGATCCAATTCATAAATAGATTTACACACTTTGCGGAAAGTTTAAAAAATATCGGTTAAAATAACTACATCAGTTGTTAAATAGACTTTTAAATAATCCCATAATGTGTGACAATGGAATTTTTCCTAAACTACTTGAGCGTGATAATATTCTTCATCTGTACATTTTGTGTTTGTTAATTTATTATGAAATTGCATTTGTGGAAGTAAACGGGTCTCCATCAATTTATCAAAACAATCTAAATATTCATATGGTAGAACACCTTTCCTGATAGCCAATCTAAATTTCTCCTCTTCTGGGAAAATCGTTCGTACAGTATGAAAATCGTTCAGTGTTAAATTGTTCGCCAACGATTCCAAACTCGATTGCATGAATCGAGCCGAATCTAAAAAACGTAAATCAATCGTTTGATTATTATCAACTGAAATTCGTTTTGATAACGAAATGTATAATTCTTTGTTGACTAGAATCAAATTAATATCGCCCTCAACATTCTCCAGTGCTTTAACAAACAAATGGCAATCATAACCGGAAAAATTATGAAAGAAAACAGGAAAAATTTTGGTATACGGAATTTCAAATTACACTCGTTTTGTGCTGGACCTCTGTATTGTTCTGTGAAATGACAATGATCGGTCACCCTCTCATTCCCCAATGTTTCTTTGCAAATATGACGTTGAGTTAATTGCACTTGTCGTTGTTGTTCGCTGACGTTAAGCGGTTTCATTGGTTTTGGTTGCATTATTATGTTCGAATATAACGTTCGCATCTCTTCTGTTAAAGCTTTAACGAATCCTTGAGCGCAATCTTTACCTGAATACACTCGTAGCTTGCTTAATGATGAATCGAATGAACACTTTAAATAATACGCAAAGGCACAAGGTACATGTTGTTGTATGAATGTGGTTGACGAATGAGCAGGGTCAGGTATGCAAGTATCGTATTTTTCTAAAATACATTCAAAATCTGCATATATAACAAAAGGTACTTTCTGATCTGCAGTCGGCATTGAGTTACAATTCGATTGCATTCCGTTTTATGATGTGTTAATCGTTCGACATCGTGGAAATGTTTCAAACATATATTACACAGGTGAACTGATGAGTGATACTGTGTTAATTGTTTGCGTAGTAACCGAGATATATTTTTTTATCCACACATAATGACTCTTCATCTCCTTCTGGATGTGAAGAAGGTTAATATGAGTCGTTTTTTTCAATTTTGGTGTTGTAGTATGGTCCAATTATGCTATCTTTTCCTAATCCAAATACATTCACACTTATTTGGGGATTATTCGCTTCAAATATTGCCACATCCTCCACTTTGAGTGGAAACCCTAAATTCTCAAAATTCAACGTCACATGATTCGGTAAAGTGATATGATCTGCCGAAATATCGACAATTTGATAGGAAGCCGATCGATGAGGGTTATTGACAACTGGATGTATCGCTGCGATAATCGACCATTTAAAACAATATTGATCTGAATTGTTAACGTTGATGCACGCCTGTTTTTTTGCAATCTTTTCCGGTAGTGGTAGATATTGTGAGCCTTTGATTGGGCGGTATTCATTGATGGCAATTTCTAGATGTTGGATTGCAACCAACGACCAACCGCTATCTCTCTCTTGAAATTCCTTTATTTTATTTTTAATTATTTGCCCCATTACATTCAAAGCATCTCTTAATTCTTCATTGTTTCGAACAAATTGCATCTTTGTGTGGAATGACTTGCATGAAATTTCTTCTTCTTCTTTCTTATCAGTCATTCTTACATATTCACCGTTCAAGTCCAACATAAATTTAATGGCATCATGTTGGATAATCTGTAGTTGTAGATACGGTTCGAGCATTTCTCGTGCTTCTTGAAAAAAGGTCGTAAAATCCAGATTAAGAAAATTTGAATTCACATACAATAATGTCTGGATACGCTGTTTGAAACAACTTTTAACAACCCTCAAGTTTCCAGACAACACCTTTGCACTCTGACGTTTATGTTTTAGAGTACGCACGTGATACCTCCATTTTTTGAATGTCATACCCTTCATTTTGCAGGCTGCACAACTCTTCGTTCCTGTTGTACTAATTAACGGTTGTGAATGGTAGATTGTCGTGGAGGATCGTGATTTCTTAGCAGACGGTTTAATCTTTTCAAATTGTGCATTATCTAACAATTTTTTTATGTATTAGTCTATTTTCTTGAGGAAATTATAAAAATTAACTTACGTTTCACTTGCGAATGCACCTCCGATACATGTCGTTGTAAATTTTATTTTTTCCCAAACGCTTTATTACAAATTGTACAGTGATGATTAGCGGGTTTGTTGTCCATTATTCAATAAAAAACTTTGTATATCTCATAATCAGGGTTTGCCGAAACTGAGAAATTTAAAGAAATTGGCTATTTATATAGTTAGGAAATTATGACAATTAGTTACATTTTTATTTAAGATGTTGCCTGATGATTTTATCAACGTAATAAATTAGTTTTTTCTAGTTATTTTAGAATCGCTGTTCTTTAGGACATTTGAGATATACTTTATTAGCTTTTAAGGTGTGTCGGATTTTATTAACGTATTCTTTCTTCATTCATGGGTCGTTGTACATTTGATCCATAGGTCGCTGGTCCACATCCGGCTCGCAGGACCAATGTTAAGATGACGGGGAAATTTCACCTTAAATAATACGAGTACAATTCTGGTATGATGTATACTGCTTTTAGAATCGCTGTTCTTTAGGACATTAGAGGTATACTTGATTAGCTTTTAAGGTGTTTCGAATTTTATCAACGTAATAAATTAGTTTTTTTAGTTATTTTAGAATCGCTGTTCTTTAGGACATTAGAGGTACACTTTGTTAGCTTTCTCTTTATCATAAATTTTCTTTCTTCAATCAAGGGTCGTTCTACATTTGATCCATAGGTCGCTGGTTCACATCCGGCTCGGAAGATCAATGTTTCATAAGAACAATATAAAATAATCTAATTATTTTGTTAGGAAATATTTCCAAATTTAAATGTGTAATTGTTTAAAATGTTAATGATCTAGAGCTTAAAGGTTGTAATTTATACTATTGTATCGTTTTGGATTCATCGCTACCTGGATGGGATACTCATTATAATATATTAGCACACACCTTTACTAAATATTCAAGTTTGATAAAAAAAAAAACGACTTGTAACTCACCTCAACCCCAGATTCTGTCACGATATTAAAGAATATTTAAATGAATTTTGCCTGCCTCTCTCTCTCTCTCTCTCTGTCTCTCCGCCCCTCTCACAGTGTCTCCCTCTCTCTCTGTCTCCCTCTCTCTCACTCTATCTCTGCCTCCCTCTCTCTCTCTCTCTCTGTCTCCCTCTCTCTCTCTGTCTCCCTCTCTCTCTCTCTCTCTGTCTGTCTGTCTGTCTGTCTCTCTCTCTCACTCAGCAATTTTTTATGTTTCAGCAAAAACTCGTAATTTGTATCTATCCTCGTCTCACCCTCATCTCGTCTCATTCTTGGAGGTGGGAGGAGGAGCTCGAAGCGTGACGCCAGCGAGAAGAGCGGAAACTGCCAGCGATTGCCTAGCGCCATCTAGCGGAATGGCGGTAGTGGCCGGTATTACAGGAATCTTCCATCCTGCGTAGTCGGTATTACAGGAAACTTTGCAGCGCCATCTCGCGTATTGGTTGACAGGAAACTACCAACGACGCTTGTAGTTGGTAAAAATAGCGCCATCTAGCGGCGAGTAGCCCCCCCTCATCTAGCAGGTGGCGCGGTCGGTATTGCAGGAAACTACACCGGCAACACTGGCGCTGCCAGCGCCATCTAGCGGAATTGCTCGTGAAACACTGTTCCCGTATGCCTGTATTTATACTACTCTAGGAGATAGTGGCTCCCGTGTTTCTCTTATTTTGAAAGAATTTGTTGAAATAAGAGAAATTTCGGTGATCGTATTGATCTTAGAGGAATCACCGGTCACGAAATAAAAAGTTTAAGAAATATAATGTTGGAATCCGGTGTAAAATATGAAAAAACTTTTTCAAAATTTTATTTTGCAGTATGTGACGATATAATGCTTACTACAGGGGGTAATATAGCGGGTCTAATAGGGCGAGACTTATTGTATGAGTGTGGAGTCGTAATCGATTTTTCAAAAAAGATTTTGAAATTATTTAACAAAGAACTTAAAATAGTAGGAGAAGGAGAGGGATATAGTATTGAAAAGAGAAATATTATGAAATTAGAAACAAATGAAAATGATATTGTGAAAACGGAATTACGTGATTTGAATTCTGAGCCTTACGGTGAAATAAGTGAGGATGAGATTGACGAAGAAATTGTCGATAAAGTTATAAGGGAAAATGAATTAATTAATTATGAAGGAAGAAATAGAAATCGCGAAAAATCAATCATGGATAAAGTAAAGAAAAAGGTACAGGCAAATCGTAACGCGAATTCTGTACAAAGATTGCAGTCTACCGTAAAAGAAGATTCGAGAATTCGCGGTAGAATCGCGTTAGATAAGAATATAGTATTACCTGCTCGTTGTGAAATAAATGCGAAAGGTACGATAAAAGGAACGGTTATTGGAGAAAATATATTAGAAGAACCGGATGAAGTAGGAAAACAGAGGGTATTGGTTGCAAAAAGTATTAATAAAAATGAGAAAAGTGTTATACGACTAGTTAACGTGAATAATTTTAAAGTTGAATTAAAAAAGGAACGCCACTGGGAAACGTGTACAGTGACGTAGAGATATTGGAGAGAATTGAAAATGAAGACGAAATGAAATTTATTGATAGTTGTTCTAATGAGGAATTTTTAAATAATCTTGAATTGAATCATGTATCGGAAGATACCCAAAGACGGTTAAAACCGATTTTAATTCGATATCGGCATACATTCAGATTGGAAAATAATGAATTAACGAGAATTAAAGACGTTAAGCATCATATTGTAACCGAGAACGTGAGGCTTATTATGAAGCGACCTTACCGAATGCCGTATCATCAACGAGAGATAGTTAACCTGGATATTAGTAATCTTTTGAAAACAAAAGTTATTCGGCCTTGAGTCACTCTGGTCAGCTCCAATTGTTGTAGTTATTCAGGAGCTGCAGGCTACTTAAATATACTGGCACAAGATGTGAAGGCCAGTCCATCTATACAAAGTTCACAGACGTCGGTAAAACAAGATAGGACGGTGACAAAAGAAATAGAAATGCCAACTAGTGCAGTAACAATCAAGATGAGCTTGAAGATGTTAGAAGCAAAAATAATTAAAGAAAATCAACTGTTGCAAGAAGAGCGGGCTGCTGAATTTTATAAAGATCTCTATGAAGAAATTTCCCGAATGTGGAAGACAACAGAAGGAGCGCTACTTCAGTCGTCAACTGAAAAATAGGATGATATATTGGAAGATTATATGCCGTTAGAAACATTAACAAAAGAAACACTTAGAAAAATCACAGAGAAGAGATGGCTTGGACAATTCAGAACTAAAGCTGCCTATTCCACAAGTGACAATACCAGTTTTCAGTGGAAATTATGAGGATTGGATGACATTCCATAATCTATTTGTTAGATCAATCTACGAAAATAAAGCATTATCCAAAGGAGAAAAAATGCATTATTTAAAAGCGTATCTACGAGATGACGCAAGTAAATTAGTACAACATTTATTGATAGCTGAATCGAATTATGATACCGCTTGTCACATATTAAAAGAACGCTACGATGATAAGCGATTCTTATTTTTTTAATGGGCTGATACAGTACTAAATTTTCCAAATATAGGGGAAGAATCTGCAAGTCAATTACAAAAATTGCACTACACATTTTTTGAATGTATCCAAGCAATGGAAAATATGGAAGGACAATGGTGGTATACATTGTTCTGTCGAATAATGATGAAAAAATAAGATGCAGAAACAAATCGAGTGTATCAACAAATGATAAAAAATAAATCTTAAATTAAACAAGAATTTTTGAATTATTTAGGAAAGAATATTTTGAAATTAATTGTTATTAAATTAGTTAATTGTGGAATTGCTAATACATGTTTATGATCTAATTTTTTTATGTAGAACAAGTATCAGCATATTATTGTTATGGAATGTGTAGAGTTGCACTGACCTACACTAATATTGTTTAATTGTTATATTGGCATTATTATTGGTGTCACTATTAATCATTCTTACAATTTCAATAACAACATAGATAGTGACATAAAAATTTACTATTGATATTGAACAGAACTCTTCATTACACTTTTTAGATATTATCATGACAAAAACTGATGATAATATGGAATATACAGTATATCGTAGACCCACTTGTTCTGCTCTTATACCATCGGACTCTAATCATCATATGTCACATAAAATGGCAGCCTTTAATTCGCTGATATATCGCGTGTTACATTTTAAATTAAATAATGATAATTACAGATTAGAATTAAACAACATTTATATTTGGCTAGATGTAATGGATATAAAACTAACACCATTTTAAAAATGATTAACAAACATAAAATAAAAACTAGACCCACTATACATCAATAATAAAAAAGATATAAATTTTAGATCGTTCACATATAATCATCAAATTAATAAAAAAATAAAACACTTAAAAAATTATAATATAACACCTACATATGCTTCGAACAATAAAATATCTTCTATATTATCTTTTAAACACAAAATCGACAATTTAAATAAAAATGACGTTTATAAAGGCTACATGTGGAGTTTGTGATAACATATACATTGAAGAGATTGGTAGATCACTTAAAATAAGATTTAAAGAACGCCAAAATTCAAAAACATCATTAGTCTACCAACATTTAACAGAACATAATCATCAAATTTTACAAATATCGTTATTACACAATCTCAATAAATCTTATAAATTAAAACTATTTGAAGCTTATGAAATATACAAACACAAACTAAAAAGTGAAAAACTTATCAATAACAAAATCGATCTAAATTTTGAACCATTATTTAAACGTTTACGTAGTCAGTATCACATCTTCTTGTTATCGTCTGTAATTTTCCATTTATTTTCTCATTTCGATCTTCTATCCTGTTTTAATCACATATTCGATTCTAGAGTCCAATCGGAATTAAAGGACATAGTTAAGATAAAGCACGTTCGTCTCTATCCACGCCTGGCTGGTGGAGTTTTCATATCGCAACCAGTGGCGTGTTCAAATTTCTAGATGAAATTTGTAAATAAGTGGACCAATGTTTAAAAAGCACAAAATATTCATTTATTTGAAAAATAAATTGATAATAATTAAATAATAAAAATTAGAAACATTTAGTATCTTACTTTAAGCAATGTAAATTGAAAAACAAAATTCAATTACAACTATGTAATTGTTTCTACGCCACTGAATAGTTTTTTGTTGTCTCATTATTGGTTATCAACTCATTTTACTCCGCCTACTTTTAACTGGAATTTGTGTGGTTTCGTACGTGCTTTATCTTAACTATGTCCTTTAATTCCGATCGGACCCTATTTATTTGATAAAACTACCGGTTTTCCTTAATAAACTCTTTTTTGATTTAATTTTTAAACATTTCGCATGTAACTACATGTTCTAGAGCATTAAATATATTCAACAATAATCAATAGAGCTATAAAGTGTAATAAGAAAGATAAATTATTAATTAAAAAACACCATAATTTTAAATTTACAAAATTCTTATTCAATTTTCTTAAATATTGTAATTTTATATTGTGACATCATATACTACTGTTTCGATTATATTATAGAATTTTATCGTTTCATGTACGTAATATTGTATCTTTGAAATTTTTTGTATTGTCTTTTATCTTTTGATTGTAGAGTTTTTAGCACACTGATGATGGTGCATGTGCACCGAGGTTTTCAACGCAGTTACGGTCATATATTCATTTTACTTGTTTGAGCGATTTTATTTTTCTCTTATTTAAAAAAAAAAAAAGACATTCTAAACAAGTAGGGACGTCTAATATTTTTATTTTCAATCAAAAGAAAAAAGCTTATAAATACTCGAAATTTTATAAACACAAATAGGTGGCCATCTATTTATAAAAAACCGAAAGGTGTGGTTTTAAATCATAAAAAAGAGGTTTGACAACATTGCAAATACGTAAGGTGGTCGCCCCAGATATATGATAAAGCAATCTGTAATTATGATGAGGCCCTCTATCCGGTACTAGATGAAGTAAGCCACTCATAGCAACAACAACAATTCGTTTTTCATAAATTTCCCGAAAAACTAACAATGCGATCGGAAAATATCATAATTGGAAAGCGCTTTTAATTTTATACATGCTGTGTGAAATTCATTCAAAAATAAGCAATATTAACAGAGTTATGAACGAAGATATAAAAAAACATGCTTCCGGTTTTTCTTTTATAACTCCGGACCACGTTCGAATTTCCAAAAACCTGATATATCACGACAACAACGAAGAAATGCTGTTTCAAATGCCGTTTAGATCATCAAAATCCATTGGAAAATGCACGAACATTTTTGTTTTGAAAATGACCTCAAAAATTAGCATAACTGACGGGTCCCCTTAAGGCATATGGACAAATTTTGAGCAGTAAAAAAGCCTTCAACAAAAACGCAAAATTTTTTCAATTCGAGTTAACATATTATAACATAAAGAGTATGCTCCTGATTGTGAATTTTTTTTTTATATATCAGGCGACAAATTCCTTCAAATAATGTGTAAGTGTTGTCTGTTGAATTGATTTTTGTTGGGCCTCAAAAGCTGTTGCACGCAACCTACGAAGAGTTAGCAATGATGGAAGGTCCACATTATTTTCCTCGGCCCACTACAAACAGATGTTGAAACTTTTAAACGCATCTTAATGCTTTTGGAAGAAGACAATATAACTACTATAGACGAAATTTTTTTCATTAACTAATAATTTTGTATAAATTGTTAAAATCAAACATAGTTAAGTACATTAATATTTATTTTGAGATTTCATGTTACTTCGAGTCTTTGTTAGATACATTTTGAACATTGAAACATTTGTAAAATAACACTGATCAACAAATTTTTGTAACAAGAAAGGTGACTATCAATTTTAAAAACACTTACCTATCCTTATTGTAACACCGAATTTATTTTGTTTCCATCAGGTCTAGTTTTTGCAAAAAACCTCTCTTAAAAGTGATACATACTTATTGTAAGGGTCCGGGAAATTAACAATATGATAAGCCCGTACGACAGCCAATCATCGTTATTCCCCACCCCACTATTCTCTTTACCGCTGACGGGACTGTCAACTGTCAACTTAAGCTCAGTGTATCAACGCAACTAGTGTTTTAGTAAGGTGATTTTATTTTGTGTTTGCAAAGTTGAATGAGTATTACATTATGGAAAAAAAGTGTAAAAATGATCCTCACTAGTTCTGTTACATTTGTGGTGAACTTACTTTTAAATCTCAACGAAGAAACTTGACACCATTAATTAAAAACTTATATCAACTATATTTCGGCTTTGTTGTCGGACAACAAGATAAAGCATGGACTCCTCATATCTATTGTGGTACATGTGTGGGCCTTCTTACTGGTTGGGCGAAAAGATCTCGATCTTTGGCGTTTAGAATCCCCATGATTCGGAAAGAACCTACGAATCATTCATCAGACTGTTATTTTTATCTTACTAATACAAAAGGCATTACATTAAAAGCCAAAAAGTATCCTGAACTATCGTCTGCTGTAAAACCAATCCTTCACAGTGACGAACTATCTGCACCGGAACTACCTCAAGTCATGATTTATCTACTACATCAGAGGAAATAGATAACGCAACTTCAGATCCTAAATTTCAAGAAGCGTACTCATTTAAGAAGCCACATCTACTATCTCAAGGAAATCTCAATGATTTGGTGTGTGATTTAAATTTATCCAAACAACAGGCAGAACTTTTGTGGTCTCGATTAAGGGTCATGTCTAACAGACGATAACCTGGGCAAGCAGTTCCCCCACCGTTTTATAAGAACGTTAGTGGGCAGGCGGTATATTTGCAAGAGGCGTGAGTTATCTTTTAAAATCTTGCCAGCGAAATAATTATGATGGCCGATGCAAAAATAATAGCAATTTGTTATATTATATGACTTACCTAGTTATCTGGATTTTTTTTGTAATCAAAATCTGCCTTATGCGAATGCAGTTAATTAATTTACTTTATTAATTTACTAATTGATTATTTAAATTTTTTAATTAGTCTATAATCGATAATAAATCTTCCATCTATCTTAGATCTTAGGTTCTAAAATGACGAATCAAAGTTTGCTTAGTAATTATCCCTTCTACAATGGAATAAAAAGTAGGCAAATTAGAATATTTGAAAAATTATTCCCTATAAACGAATGTTTATAAAATAAATACAAAAAGTAAGGACAAATATGATATGGATGGGTTACTTCTTTATTCATTTATTTATTTATCCATCATTTACGACTGGAATTCTTTATATATAGGTCCTGAAAAGGACCGTTTCTATTTCATCTATCCATTCTTTTCGGAAATTAGATAGTCTAACCAAAGCTTGAAACAGGCAGAATTTTTTCTTGTTATTATTGTCTTCTGGCGATTTGAGCACTCTTTAAAATATTAGTTGACTCTGAATGTAATACTAAGAAAAATATTTGTTTAAAAAAGGAAGTTGAGTAATTTATTTATTCAGGTATCAATTTACTATTGAAATTCCTTGTATATTGGCTCTGAACAAAACCGTTCCTGTGCCATATATTCATTTACCAAAGAGTTTTCTTGTTTGTTGCTCCAACAAAGTCTTCGAGTTGGAACTTTTTCAACAGCTTGTAACAATGTCTTTTAGCAACTGGAATACTGGAGGACAGGTCATCATTTATATTTAATTATTTATTTTTTTCTATATATTTCTTGCCAAAATATTCATCATTTACATATGGATTCTTTGTAGGAATTATTTGTTGGCCCTGAAAAGGGCCGTTTTTTTCTGAAGAAGATAGATAAGTAGATAGATAGATAGATAAATATTTAACATAAAACCTAAATAAATCTATTATAATTATAACTACAACTATATTACAACAATAAATATAAATACAACAACTACAACTACAATAATAACTACAGCTACAACGATTGCTACTAGGTACTATTCATAGTACTACAAATAGACATACCTAGTAACTTCAGTGAAAAAGACAGTTACCAATGTATTGTAAAGTGCATGTTACTGTATGTCACTTACCTTGTAAGAACCGTATAAAAATTAAAAATAAATACAAAAATATTTATCACTAGTATTACAAACTGACAATTAAAAAAGAACCTTTTACAATTTCGTTGATGTCTTCCTTTGATTTACTAATAAGTGTGGAGTTTTTTCTTCTCTCGTTTTCTCTGATTACAGTCAACGAATATTTCATTATATACATATATATCTCGTTACACTTGAATTTCATTTATGTGAAGATTTGTTTAGCTGAAGATTCGTTTCTTTTTATTGTTAGTGTTGTCGTTGATACTATGTTGATTACCATGGAACTAACATGAAGAATTTTGTTGGTTTGATTGTGTGCATTTTTTTTTAATTTCACACTCGAATTTCATTCAGCTGAAGATTCGTTTCTTCTTAGTCTTGTTCGTTGAAGGTATGTCGACTACCATGGAACTTTCGGATAGATTTCCATGAAGAATTTTGTGCGTTTTTTTTATTGCACACTCGAATTTCATTCAGCTGAAGTTTCGTTTCTTATTAGTCTTGTACGTTGATAGTATGTCGACTACCGCGAAACTTTCGTTTAGATTTCCATGAAGAATTTTGTGCGTTTTTTTTTTATTGCACACTCGAATTTCATTCAGCTGAAGATTCGTTTCTTCTTAGTCTTGTACGTTGATAGTATGTCGACTACCGCGAAATTTTCGTTTAGATTTCCATGAAGAATTTTGTGCGTTTTTTTTATATTGCACACTCGAATTTCATTCGGCTGAAGATTCGTTTCTTCTTAGTCTTGTACGTTGATAGTATGTCGACTACCGCGAAACTTTAGTTTAGATTTCCATGCAGAATTTTTTGCGTTTTTTTTTATTGCACACTCGAATTTCATTCAGCTGAAGATTCGTTTCTTCTTAGTCTTGTACGTTGAAAGTATGTCGACTACCGCGAAACTTTCGTTTAGATTTCCATGAAGAATTTTTTGCGTTTTTTTTTTATTGCACACTCGAACTTCATTCAGCTGTTACGTCTTAGTTTTAGCATTGTAGTGGGTCTATTGCCACGAAACTATTCGTTTGAGCGCAGTCAGAGATATGTCTGTCAGAAAGAGGTTCTTTATCTTTATCGGAAAGAGGTTTTTGTACTTCTGTTCAGAATGTAATTCAGTTTGTACCTCTCACAATACGGTTATCAACCGAATTTCTTGTCGTCTTTTTTCTCTAGAGTCGACAATTTCTGGCAACAAACCATTCATGTAAAATTTCTGTAAAGTATCTTCCATTTTCATTTTCCAAAATTCGTCGTCGCGATGAATCACTTGCCATTCCAGATCTACATCAGCAAATATCACGAAATAACATTTTTCTTTGTTGGCGATATGCAACTGCCCCTGAACTTGGTACATATATGGATGATCAGGTTTGAGGCAAATATTATCGTTTGAATCGATTATTGAATGTTGAATTTTCTTCAACAAAATACCTTCTCGTACTGTCATGTTCCGTGCGCTATATGCACACTTTATTTCAATCACCCCATCTTCTCCAACTAAATGCAGCAAAATATCTTTTCTTTCGATCAACAAACAATCCGCATTCTTGTACTTCGAACCCACTTTTTTGTTGAAATACCCTCTTTGCTTCTTTTTCGCGACTGATGCCATATTCTATTGCTTTTGAGTGCAGATTGCTGTCATAATCTGACTTCATGATTTCTTTCACAGTATTCTTCGTGTCTGTAGTCATACGCATTTTACAGACCTTTCCAAAGTTACTGGCAGTGAGCCGAATTCGCCGTTCTTGTTCCCATTTGATATTATCGCGTTGGTTTATGGTATCTCTTTGAATACCATCTACATCACAATTTGAAATTACCTGAACGAAATTCTCTTTTGCAATTTTCAAATCTTCGTCGTTCATATCTGGTATATGAGGTGTGTCAACTGAATTTTCATCACCATAATCCGCATCTCCATCTTGAAAACGATTGCTTCGCTTACGCGAAGTTTTCGACTGCTTCGCTGATTTACTTTTCTCGAAAAATGACTCAGTTGCTTGTCCCACCTTACCTTTGTTCAAATTGGCTGTTACTTTTGTAACAAAAGAAGCTTTGCTGTTGTAATTGATAATAGCAGCATAACATCGGGCTTCGTATCCGCCTCTTTTTGTAAAATTAATTCTTTTTCCGCCGACCATTTTGTTTACTATGGCGTTGAATGATTCTACTGCATTATTATCCACATCATATAGCAAACTAGATGAGTGTTGTGACACTCTATTTACAACCGATTCAAATGATTCATAAATTGACGATTTGGTGAAATTATCCCAATGTTGATGTTCGTTTTTCCCAACCTGTTTGCAAAAATATTGTTGACACAGCATATGATTACCAAAAATATGTCGTGGTCCATTTAAAATATCGTTTTTCAAATCCGTTATTTTATTTGCTAATGGTTTATCTTCATTTTTCCGATATTTATATGCGTATACGACAGCATTTCGGAATTTCATTATATTCTTTATAAGAAATTTTTTGAGATCTGGATTTTTCCTCACACAGTTGGCACACTCTCTGATTTTATTGCAATATCTTCTCAAAAGATGATTGCGACACTCGATTTTTCTCAATGGGAAAATTCAATGAATACGGCTTTTCTTTACATAGCCTTCTATATACGCTACTATCGCCGTCTCCAATTAATTTTGTATACCGCAAATTATGCATCTCAATTGACTTGCTGAATCCTTCAACAATTATATCACTTTCCATAGCCGTTGATGGCCCGTTGAAATTTTTGCAGCAATCATGGGGATTTTCTGTATTGTTGTTCTTATTTGTTTCACATGCTGCACAATATTTATTTCTTACCCCAGAAAACAAAACTTTTTTAGTTCTTTTGCCAATAATAGTGGCTACACCAGAGGAGACGTTGTAATTTGTTTTATAAGAACGTTTGCTCCACGCACCATCAACAATAACAGCAATATTCGCAATTCCGTCATTCCCAACCTCTCCGGCTTCCACAGCAAGTTGGTATTCTTCTTTTCGGGCTTTTATCATTTCTTCATAAGCAATTTTCTTTGTATTCTCGAAAACCTCTTTCTCTTTTGAAGAATACATGAATTTTGAAAGGGGCTTAAGATCTAACGCACTACAAATTTGAGAAATCTGGGTATACCCTATCCCGGTTTCTACAGCTGATACAACAGCCGCACTGTTCAAATTAGGATCATCTTCTGCTTGGCAACTTATTTCCTCTTGTAAGTTGCAAACTTTGCAACGAAAGCATAATATCGTGTGCAAACCGCACACTTTTTCTTTTATAAATTGCAAATCATAAAAACTGCAATCGTATCCCGAATGCCGAATTTTTTGCAGTTCGGATAAAAGATATGATAGATTGACTATCCGATTTCCTATAATTTCTACATTTTCATCATAATTTAACTGTCGAACAGTTTCGGTTTCAAAAGGAGTTTCCTCGACATCATATCGAGCCAAAGCGGCTCTTTTAGCACTATTACGAGAACTTAGTCTCTTATGCCCGACAGATAACTTTCTTTTTCTGCTATTCATATTACTGCTACAACTACTACTACTATTATACTACAACTAATACAATAACAACAACAATAACAACAACAACAACAACAACTACTACTACTACTACTACTACTACTACTACTACTACAACTACTACTACTACTAATACTACTACTACTATAACTAATAATAATGATAATAATAATAATAAGAAAAACAATAATAATACAATAAGTACAAACAAGAAAAAACGAATAAAAAACGAACTAGAAGAAATAAATCAACACTGGAAATACTAAAAATTGAAATAAGAATAATAAAGCACACAAATAATCCAAAAATCGCAAGACACAAACTACACGCAGCAAAAGCTCAAGCACAAGTGAATTATTTGAATCTCCTATCATTGCAAATAGATGCAAACGCATATGCACTGAACCGTGACCGACTAACACATACATATACATTGATAGAGTGTGTGTTGTATCCCAGTCAGAAAGAAAACAAAAATCCTAATTCTTAGAAAATATGAAACTGACAATAATAACAATAATAATAATAATAGTATTATTTTAAATACAATTTTGGAAAATGGTAATGATTATAATAATGATAATTGTTAATTTATTATTACTATTACTATTACTATTACTATTATTATTATTATTACTATTATTATTATTATTATTATTATTATTATTATTATTATTATTACTATTACTATTACTATTACTATTATTACTATTATTATTATTATTGTTATTATTATTATTATTATTATTATTATTATTATTATTACTATTACTATTACTATTACTATTACTATTACTATTACTATTACTATTACTATTACTATTATTTATTATTATTATTATTATTATTATCATTATCATTATTATAATCATTACGATTTTTCAAAATTTTACTTAAAATAATACTAGCAATAATAATAATAGTTACAATAGTTGTAGAATTAGTTAATTAATTATTGGTTATTGGTTAATTAATTAATTAATTCTACAACTATTATAACTATTACTAGGGCTATTATTTTAATATTATTATAATTATTATTATTTTTCAGAATATAATAAAAATAATATTCTAATAATTATTTTCAGTGTCAATTGCATTTTTCTATCCGGGGCATGGCATATAACATTTTATACAATTTACGTATACAACGTGTCCCATAATTGGCGCCCATCCTGATAGGTGTAAATAGAGGATGAAATTCTAAGACGAAAAGTCTTATACCATTTTTTAACCTGACACACAGGTAATGAGTAATTAGTTAAAATAAGTAACCAATCAGATGCCCGCTATAGCAATAAGAAGATAAGCGGGAGGAGTCTACACTTGATATGACAACAGCAGTTACAGATTTCAACAATAAGGGTGCTCGCACAACACCGAATAATGTTGGATTGTTTTTAATGAGAATCTGTGGGGTTATTGAATTAAAAAAAATACGAAAGTCTTCACTTTTAGGTGTATTAATTAGTAATTTTAATAGAAAGTAAATTTACCAAGTTTACCTGTGTCAGGTTAAAAAATGGTATAAGACTTTTCGTCTTAGAAGTTCATCCTCTATTTACACCTATCAGGATGGGCGCCAATTATGGGACACGTTGTATATCAAACAAAACCTGTTCTCGACCTTGTCTTTTTTTTATCAAAACTGCATCAAGTTGTCTTGACTGCATTGTAGTTGACCATTTAAAATAGTAAGAGAGATATACCTTTATTTTGTTACCTCTATCTTTAATGCTAAGGTGAACGACTATAAGAAATAAAAATACTCTGATTGGTTTGTCTTTGCCCTTCTTTAGTCTTTTAACCACACCTGCTGTATTGTTTCGCTTTATAATTTCAACAGAAAAGCGTTCTTTTGGATGCAGTTTTCCCAAAAATGAAAACAGGAATTGAAATCAAATATGCATCCCCCCAAGAGTTGACTTTCTAGTTTCTATTTATGTAAATTAAATTAAATTTTAACAAAAATTAAAGAAGATATGCTACTGAAACCAACACCACTTTTTAGGATAAAATTCACAGTTTTTCTGAATTTTTGGGAAATCTGATCGGCTTTCCAAATTTATCGTTGCCTCCCCCCATTCAAAATAACATTTGTGATCGAATGAAGTATGGCTCATTTCAATAGGTCTTTCTGTTCTCGAGTTATCCGACTCAAAAGTTGTCTTATGGAAACTCAATGTAATTCGAAATAAATTCGTTTGGTTCGGCTTGCATTTGACTTTACCCTTAAAGGGGTGGCATTTGTTGCAACCAAAAACAAAAATAACTTTCTTTCGGAATCGCGATGAAGAGCTTAAAGGTTTTTTTTTTCACAAGAAAATTATCTGATATTTTGTAATAATATCTACGGCGTAATGAATGGTTTGGGTATAGGATATAAAACAGAAGAATGACGTTTATTTATTGATGCTTCAAAAATAAATTTAAGGGCTGTTCTTTTGTATATTGGTAATGAACTTCCCTCCATACCGATTGGACAGGTTGCTAACATGAAAGAGAACTATGAAACAATGAAATTTACCTTGGATAAAATTCATTATACCGAACATGAATAAAAAATTTGTGGGGATCTTACAGTTATTGCTATTCTTCTCGGATTACAGCTTGGTTATACAAAATTCTGTTGTTTTATTTGTCAATGGGATAGTAGGGACAGAAGAAATCATTACGTTAAGGGGAAGGAGTAGTTCGTCTAATTTTGACCGGCGAAAATGTGAGAGACTGTGAATTTCTATCTCGCAATTTCTCGCTCGTCCTTAAGACTTCAGCAACCGCAAGTAGATTTTTGAAAAGGGCATTTCTTACAGCCAATCCTGGTTCTTTCCATTTTTCAAAATATTGATACAAATTTGAATTACAGACAAAAATCTAACCATATGTTTTTTTCGTATTTTTGTACAATTTCTCGTATTTTCTCTTATAACTTGGCCAATTTTGATTATTTTGAAAAAATTCTTGTACTGTTAGATAGCAAATAAAAAGTTCTTTTCAAATATTCAAGAAATTTTCCGATTCTATCTTTAGTTTTCCGGAAAATTAAGAAAACTTCTGTACGCTACGACAGCTTTTCTCCTACAGTTTTTATCTGACAACATTGATCAACCCCTCGTTCGAAAGCTGATACAAAGGCGGAGGGCAATATGACGTCCTTTTTTTGAAATTTTGAAAATTGCCTGAGTTATCGCGGAAAAACCAACTGGTTTTTCTGGCATTGTTTACACATATTAAAACTGATTATTTTGATTTGAAATACATACGGTTATGTTGATAATTTTGTCCTGTTTCCGATTGCCTTATTTTTTTTGTAAAAAGTGTTATTTTATTTTTGACAATTCAATCCGCCATGTTTGTCAGTAATTATGTCAAGTTTTTAATCTATGTCAACTTGATCCTAAGTTAATCAATGCTTGTAATGCTTACTCAGAGATATTGCGTTTTTCGTATACTATGCTGATGCAAGTATATTGCGATGACAGAAAACTTTAGAAATTTGTTTCTCAAAAATTTTCTTATGTAACTCTCCACAATTTTTACATGCCTAAACGCAGAAAAATTTGCTCTTTCAGAAAAAAAATTCAAAAATAAGAGTTCTAATTTAAAAAAATTGATGATGACGCCATTTCTTCACGCTGGTAATTCGTAGTGTCATTTTGAACCCATCACAAATAAGCAAGTAAAAAATAAAAAGTTACCTGTCTCGACGTTTTTCAAAATTTTGATTAATAAAAAAGTTATTTACATTATGCGGAACTTTTCGGACACAGTGTATACAGAGTGAGCAAAGTGGTTGGCCTATTAGACATTTAAAGACTTCTAATTGATGAAAGTTTCTGAAATTTGATATGCACCCGTTTTTCCACCTGAACTACATCAGGAAAATATTTTCGTTGTCCTATCAACTCGCGGTGTATGGGGTAGTGCACACTACTTTCTTATTTTAAAAGGAATGGTATATTTTTTATTCTATATTTAGATTTCATGGTAAAAATGAAATAGACTTTGATAACATGACCTATGATTGAGCGTGAATAGTTTTTCAGGAATTTTAATGTTTTCTGAAAATTTTGATTTTGTAGTGTTTTATTAAAAAATTCATATCTCAGAAAGTATTTTTGCTAGACAATCCAAATTTGAAAATCAAATAGTTCAAACTAAGCACTTTACGCTAAATTTTATAGAATTAAATTATCTTTCAACGTTTAGCTGAAATCAGTTTTTCTTTCAGTCAATTTTCAAAGCGCCATAACTAATTTTAAATGCAATGGTTTATTTTTCTTTTCATGGTTAGTCGGAGAAAAAAATTCTGGATCGAATCATATTAGCATTCCCTATATTTATTCTTGATTATTTTACAGTTATTCAAGATTTTCGATTTCTAATCATTTACCCTCTGAAACGAAACACTAAAACGATGTAGGCTTAGCTTGGCGATGTCACAGTTAACATCTAAATAATTAATTATTTTCATAGTTTATAATTAAAAGATCAAAGAAGAAATTAACAAATAATTAAATTCAAATTAAATGAATTTTCTTTTCATGTTAAATTGGCTGAAATCTCTGAAAAAAACCTACAAAATAATCATTGTTAATCTCAAATGTGACAGTTAATGTCAAGTTGCTAAGCCCCCTATGCATTTCTTTATAGGCGAATTATTAAGTCATAGACAACTAGACACTAGTCAATTTCAGACTGGGGAGAAAACTATTGAAAATCGAAAATCTTAAATAACTGTAAAACTATCAGCGATAGGTATAGGAAATGTTAATACAGTTCTATGTAGATTTTTTTTCTCTATCTAACCGTGTAAAAAAAATTACCATTCTATTTAAAATAAGAAAGATATTGCGTTTTGAAAATTGACTGAAAGAAAAATTCATTTCGGCTAAATGATGAAAGATAATTCGTTTCTATAAAATCTGGAGTAAAGTAGATAGTTTAAAAAAATTGAGTTCCTAATTTGGATTATCTATCAACGATATCTTCAAACATATGAATTTTTCAATCAAACACTACAAAATTAAAATTTTCAGAAAATGTCGAAATTTCTGAAAAAGTATAAACGCTAGACCATATGTCATGTTATTAAAGTCCATTTCATTTTTACCATAGAATCTAAATATGGAATAAAAAAAATACCATTCTATTTAAAATAAGAAAGTAGGATGCACTACCCTATACACCGGGGATTGATAGAACAACGAAAATATTTTCCGGATGTAGTTCAGGTAGAAGAACGGGTGCATACCAAATTTCAGAATCTTTCATCAATTAGAACTTCTTATACTTCTAATTGGACAACCACTTGGCTCACTCTGTATATAGATTACAACCGATTGGTAGATGTTTCTTTGGAAACATACCAAAACCTTCGGCCAGACGAGAAACAATTGGACCGAATCATAATGAAGGAAGAAAGGAACTGCTTTATTATGGATCAAACTAATTGACGTCAAAGCCAAAGAAGGAAGTGTAGCTCTGACGAGTGAAGAGAAAGTAATTAGAAAGGCGGCCACGGACGAACAGTTAAGGTTGAACTCTACCCTGTGAAAATGGAAACCACCAGTTCAAAAATTCTGAAAAAATTACCATAGTTTATTACTATCCTAGGCATTGTTTATGCCAAATTAACAAAACTTCTATCGAGTAGTTTTTGAAAAAAAGCGAAAAAACCTCAAAAAAACATGGTTTTTACAGGTTTTTATTTTTTATTTCAAAAACTACCCGATAGAAAATTTTTTGGCTTTCGAATCACATCTAAATAGGTTTTATACAGCTTCTCTATTTTTTTTGATTAACTTTGAACTAGTAGGTTTGGCAAAAAGGCCGAAATTACGAATGCGCGTATTTACAGTACTATACGCTTGAAACTAAATTTAGGACATAGAATAGACACTAACAATTGATAAGAATCAAATTATTTGGCATCAACGTCAATATTTTTGCTAAAAAGGGCATTTTAAAGTTGTATTTTGAAAAAGCCGGCCAATTTTTGCTATACTAAATAGTAGCGTCCTCAACTAAAAGTGGATGTTTTTGTAAGTTCTTTCTATGCGCCATCTGCCATTCAGAGGCTCAATTAGGGAAATAAAAAGATGAAATAAATAGAAATGTTCAAAAGAATATCGAAGTACATAATCAACTATGTATTTATAATCTTATATTACACTATGTATAAGCTAGCTAGAATTTCATTAGTCAACTTGATAAATAAAATAATAAACAATGGTGAATTCTTTATAAGTTCAATATTGTATATGTATTCGTTTTGATTCTATCAAAAATGATAATTCGAAACAACAGAAGCAAGATAATAAAAAAAAATGTTATCGTAATACAAATAATTGAAAGATTTAGCGAAGAGGGCAGCCGTCCTATAAAACCATGAAAACAGTTATTATTGTTTTATTAGGACGGCTGTTCTCTTCGCTAAATCTAAATCTAAATCGTTCTACAGTAGAACGGACAATTAAAGATTCTGTAAATTATTACTATAATTTGAACGTTCAGGTATAAAATAGAAAAAAGTTGTAGACAGAGGGAGAATTTCAACCCTTTAGCTTTCGATTTAACATTATACCACATCGCTAAATCTATTCACTTTCAATTATTTGTATTACGACAATTTTTTTTTATTATCTCGTTTCTGTTGTAAATCGCTCGATCTTTGTTCAACATAAGCAATCGACATAGGTCCACTAATTTTACAATTTACATGCGCCAGACAAAGATATAAAATATCGATATCTACATTTGATTCCTTACTAATAAACAATTGTGATAATCTCCAATTGTTTATATTACTGTGCAGAAGTGTTAGTGCTGACGCTATCTTTTTCTGTATTATTTTTGAGAACAACATTGTTGGTTGGAAAATATGACTTTCTCGGAAAAATTAATACAATAATGCAATTTATTGGGCAACATACCGAATATATGTATAGTCGTTATTATGTAGTCTAACTTGATTACTATCTTTAGTAGGAGGATTTTTCTGATAAAAATATGTTTATCTTCCAGGGCATTTTTTAACAAATTTGTACTGGGGGTCCACTACAAAGTCAAACTCCTATTATTTTGTTGGGAATTTGTATTTTATTTTAAAAATTCTAAATGTTCGTGAATTTTCTGTGTGTATTATTTATTTTCGCCTTGTCCAATTCATGATTACTGGGTGTCCATTTGGACACACAACTGCACCTGCCCTGTTATTTTGAAAACTGCTGGATTAGGATTGAGTGAAAATAGAAATAGTTCTACTAATTATTCTGGAAATTCAACTTTTCATTTTTTGATAAAAGTAGACTCTGTCTGCAATGTGTAAAAAGTCAAGGACTTTTGTTTATAAAGAGACTAATAAGTAATCCTACCCCATCAAGTTAAAAAAACACAAAGTCGGCATTTGAAAAAGACTAAAAGATAATTGTAATTGACAATCGATTTCAAAAACGAAGTTTACAGAATACAATAACAAAAAAAAGGAAATAGAAAAAAACAAATAATAGTTCATGATACATATGTTATCGATTATAACAAACCAACCCTGCAACAGAGAGGATCAAAATATGAATTTTAAGGTGAGACCTGCAAATATAATAAACATTTGGGTGGATAAATTTCGAAGCTAATATCATAAATCTAAATGTTATATCAGAAAACAATTAGAGTGGTATAAAAGAAAAAATACTATGCTCCTCCCACTTCCTGGGACAAATCTTTCTCTTTCTAGCATATGAAACATTTGTAAAAATTGAGATAGATATACAGATTACCAGACCGATTCTGTATTCATTTATCGTTTGCAATTTACAATTGTGATCGAATTTTTCAAATTTTTGTGTTTTTTTCGTGTTATTAAAAATTTGAAAAATGCCAAAAATTTTACAGAAAAAGTTTAAGCGGGGTACAAATCTCCGGAGAAGTTGGTAAGTATTTATTTGCATTACTTTGCTCTACAAACACTAGTGTTTTCTTTTACGGTATACCTCAAGTATAACTTTTTACCACTATGGAAAAAAGTAATTTTTTATGTTACCCTAATGTCAAAACAACTTTTCCCATTTTGTTTGTTTTATTTTTGAAATACAAAACAATTAGAACCAGTGGCAGACAGGGTCGTCGGGCAAACGGACAAGTGCTCGGTGGGCCGGTTGCTAATAAATAAAAAAAGGCTCTTTTTATTTTGTTTCTGATTATGGAACTTATTTATTCCATGTTTGTGTCTTGATAACGAAAAATGCGTTATTTATTTTATTACCCTGATTGCCATCTTCATTTATTTTGAGTATAATTTTTACCGCAGGCCGGTTTGTGTAGTAATTGTCCGGGCCGAAAAAGGTTGCCAGTTCGCCACTGATTAGACTTACAATAGAAATTCCTTCTGAATTATCTCAATTTGGAGAACGATCAAAATCATTGGAAATAATATTGTTAAAATTAGAAGTGTAATAATTGCCTCACAATTTGTTTTGAAAATGTATGAAAATTCATTAGTCAAAAAGGAATCAACACCTTCTGAAATAATTCAGTCAATGTTTATACGAAAATTGTTTCTAAGACAATGTTTTTTTCCAGTGTTCCTAAATGTGATGAACAAAGTTCCACATCGCAGGAAATTGCTAATGAACACAACATCAGGTAAAAAGTTCTTTTTGCTCAGCCGAAGCATAAAGTAATATCGAATATTTTATTACAATTATAGTGACTTGGTAAGACCATCAAGGGCAGCTTCAGGTGGTGACAACTTTGTACAGTCAATGCAAGATCAACCAACATTAGAGGTTGAGAAGAAAAGACTTGCCGGAGAGTACGATCCTTCAATCGAGAAAATTACCGGTCGACGTGTGGTGGATATTCAAAGTTTTATCACAAACATCCGTCAACTGGAGAGTCACTCATGCAAAGTAAGTGGCTTAGGATATCTAGCATTAGAAAAAGAAGTAGTAATGGGTTTAAATTCAAAATTAATTTATAAATGTACTAAATGTGCCTTTACTACTTCTTTCGAAACGAATCCAAACAGGAGTGGCTCTAATAGTGGAAATGTCAACTATTTGGCCACTTCTGCTGTAATTTCTAATGGAAAAGGCTTTTCAACATTAGAAGAAATATTGGCTACTCTTGACATCCCCGGCTTTTGTATAAAAACATTTTTGAATTATCAGCAAAACATCAATGAGTCGTGGAATGACGCTTTGACGCCCTCAATTGAAGAAGCCGGCAAGTTAGAATATGCGAATGCCCAAAATACAAATAAAATGACAGGGGATATAGGAAACATTTCCGTTATTGTCGATGGTGGTTGGAGCCATAGGTCCTACGGTCACCGCTACACAGCAAAGTCAGGAGTAGCCGTAATAATAGGGGCGTATACGAAAAAGATTTTATTTATGGGTGTTAGGAATAAATATTGCTCTGTATGTGCAATGGCAAGTCGTAAAGAAATCGCCACACCCAATCATGTCTGTTTTAAAAACTGGGAAGGCTCATCGTCAGCAATGGAAGCTGATATTTTGCAGGAGGGATTTTCTTGCAGTGAAGCCATGCACAAGTTGCGCTATACCACTTTTGTAGGTGATGGAGACTCTAGCGTGCATAGCAGGATTTTGGAAACAGTTCCATATTCGCGATCTATTAAAAAAATAGAATGTGCAAATCACGTAACAAAGAATGTTACGAAACACTTATTTAATCTTGCCAAGGAATCTAACGCTAATAGAATTTTACTAACAAATTCTCGAATATGTAGCATTTCGAAAAATATAAGAAAAGTAATATCGTGGCATGCGAAGCAGAAAGACGATATTTCAAATATTGTTAATCACGTTTTTGGAGACCATTCCCAATGCAAATCGTTCTATTGTCTAAAAGTGGGCACAAAAGAGATAATCGCACAATATCAGAACTGTCCTGTACAGACAAAGGTGCGTTTATTGCAAATAATTGGCGCGGTTACTGCCAAAAGTGACAGTCTAATCGAAAACGCTACTAGCAATAGAGCTGAATTGTTTATGCACCAAGTTGCAAAATTTAATGGTGGAAAAGCGAGCTTCTTTGGTAGAAGAAATGATTTCAATATTAGATGCCAAGGAGCTGCGTTATCTTATCAATATGGTCCCGAATGGTTGATCAAAAGTAACCGCAAAGTACCCAATGAACGATTGAAACGATTGGTAAACAATTGAACAAATAAAAATAGAAATCGTTTGGGAAGAATTTTACCACCATTTGAGCAAAAAAATAAGAGCAATACAAACAAGGATAAAGATTACGGATCATCCTGTAATCAACCCGATATGCCGCAAACTCAAATCGATGCGTTAATCAAACAGCAAATAAAATTATTAGATGTTTCGGCAGATAAGCAAAACGAAATTCAAATAAAGACAGTAAAGCAAAGTGACTCTGAGGCCTGGTTCGACGAAAGAAAATACCGTCTAACATCCTCTAAGTTCGGTGAAATCTGTAAACGAACGAAGAATTTTGGGAATTTAGTGCACAATATTCTATACACTAATCCTACAGGAATCTGTCTTGATTATGGCAAAATGTATGAAGATGTTGCCAGAGACGAATACTCTACGTTAACCGGAAATACGGTTGTGCGGTGTGGACTTTTTGTGTGTACCGTAAAAGACTTAGGTTTTCTTGCCGCCTCACCTGATGGTTTGGTTGGTAATGATAAAATAATCGAAATTAAATGTCCGTATTCCGCCAGGCAATTAAAACCTATTGAGGCACCCAATCATATTAAAACATTTTATTGTAAATTAGAAGGTAAAAGTTTGCGATTAAAAAAGAATCACAATTACTATTATCAGATTCAGGGTCAATAATTTATAACGAAGCGACAATTTTGTGATTTTGTAGTGTGGACTCCTAGGGGAATTCACATTGAAACAATTGAGGTCGATAATGAATTTGTTAAGAAAATGATCCCAAAATTACAGCAATTCTACGATAACCATTTTGGGCCTGAACTCGTCGACAGCAGGCGCAATCGTAGTATGAAATTACGGGACATGAGTTAGTTTAATTATGGTAAATAAACGATACAAATCAAATGTGTGGCCTAGGCCTGATATCTATGCTATGTCGACAAAACAATTTCAAATAAAAATGTTAGATATCTGAGTAACTCAATTTATAAACCACACAAATCAAATGTGTGGCCTAGGCCTGATATCTATGCTATGTCGACAAAACAATTTCAAATAAAAATGCTAGATATCTGAGTAACTCAATTTATAAACCACACAAATCAAATGTGTGGCCTAGGCCTGATATCTACGCTATGTCGACAAAACAATTTCAAATAAAAATGTTAGATATCTGAGTAACTCAATTTATAAACCACACAAATCAAATGTGTGGCCTAGGCCTGATATCTATGCTATGTCGACAAAACAATTTCAAATAAAAATGCTAGATATCTGACTAACTGAATTTCCAAATAATCAATAAAAAAATAATATTGACCAATAATTTGCAATAAAAAGATAAATAAGTAACAATAATAGTAATAACACAAATAAAGGTACACGGTTATATAATGAGCCAATATGAATGTTGAACAAGTTTCAGCAGTACTGTAAAACTGAATATACAATATGAAAGAATCAAAAATTCTGAGAATAATAGGAAAGTGACAGAAGATCTTACACAAAAGAAGAAGCTGCCCATACCTGCCTTGAAGTACTTGGAATGGAGATCCCAGGGCAGGGAGAGGATACGAGGAGGGGTTTTAGTGGGTAGGCCCTGGATGGTCCAGGGAGAGTCCCACACCCCCAAACGACATTGGGTCGTTTGGGGTCTATAAAAGATTTCCCCTTCTCTCGAAAATCACAAAAAAAAAACACCGGCGTATTATATTTATCCCCTTTCTTTAATATCATTTGTTTTTGTTTCCTCAGTATCGAACATTGATTTTTGTCTTATTTCAGTTTATTGCAAATAGAATTATTGATGTAATGGAATAATGATAAATACCACCTGTTTTGGTTCTAATTGACAATTGTTTCTAATTGACTAGGAAAGATATTACTGTCAGAATTGCTGGTTAGTACACATTAGGTTTGTCATATATGATGCACCAAAAGTAACGACTAATTTTCATGCTTTTTATTTATCAAAAGGTAACTTTCTATTGATTATTCCTAGCTCATAAATAAATAATAGATAAATAAAAAGTCTCGGCGTTGGAATTATTAATTTTATGCGTTACTTTTTGTTCATATGGCATGGTACAACTCTGCAGAAGCTCGTCGCTAACTAAATTCTGGCATCTTGTGGCCACTCATCTGTCATAAATGATCGTCATTTTCAATTATTTCACGAGTGATTATAATGCTAATCCAAAAAATTTCCGTAAAATTCATAAAATCTGTAATCGACAGCATAATAAATTTCATCTACCCCTTCCCTGCTTGAAATGTCTGATAATGTTAGAAACAATCGCCCGTTGTATCACTCTCTTATGGCCAACAGACGAGAGAACATGGAAATCAAACGTAAGTTATCATGTATTATTATTTTTCAAATTGTTATCAATTATTTACTTCCTTTCCAGTCGCTGAAGAATTGCAGAAAATGACAACAGAAGATATCGCTGGTAGTAGCAGCGGCACCAAGGCCTCTGCTACTACCAGCAGTAATGCTATGTGTTGTACTTGCGGCGGCCAAGGTGGTGGTGGTGGTGGTGGTGGTGGTGGCGGAGGTGGTGGCGGCCAAGGTGGTGGTGGTGGTGGCCGAGGTGGTGGCAGCCATGGTCCTGCTGGCCAAGGTGGCCGTGGTCGTGGTGGCGGGCGAGGTGGTCGTGGTGGCGGGCGAGGTGGTCGTGGTGGCGGGCGAGGTGGCGGTGGTGGCGGGCGAGGTGGCGGTGGTCGAGGTGGCCGTGGTCGTGGTGGCCGTGGTCGTGGTGGCCGTGGTCGTGGTAATAGTTACCAAATCCAAAAACGAAGATGTAAGTAGGCCTACAGTTTGTTTGTGCAAAAATTGGTACCTTTTTTTTCCAATTTTAGGGTGGTCACAACGGGGCTCATTTGGCCGGATTTCGCTAAAAATAAATATTTAAGGTAACTTTATCATTATTATTATTGTTATTATTTTTATAATTAATTTTACTGTTTCTTTTTTTACATTGCGACGCACCACTCTCATATTGTCACTATCGTCACTACCATCCGTTGTTGATTATTCATTTTTGATAAATATTCTACTATTACTTTTATTATTTCTATTTTATTTTATTTTATTATTATAATTAATTTTGTGTTTTCTTTGACTTTCCAGCGCATCATTGTTACCACGTGCATTATCTGACCATCATCTTATTATCGAAATCATCCCCGTTATTGTCACCATCATCATCGTTTCATTTATTTCAATTCATATACTCTTTGGTTGTTTTTTTTTCATTATTCATTATCATTATTATTGTTTTTCTTTATTAGTTTTATAGTTAGTAAACATTGTTCATAGTATGTATGTTTCTTTTTGTTTCCCTATAAATTTCCTACAATGTTTCCTGTAAAAGAAGAGTTTCTTCCCGTCTTTTATTTTTAACAATATTCTTTGTTCATACCCCGAAACAATTGGTTTCGGTTGTTCAGGTTGAAGGTGTTCAATTTCTTCATGTGCAGCTTTTGCATTTTTTCTATTGATTTACAGTTAGTCGTCAAATATATAATTTTTATGTTTTATCAAAGCTTTTTGGTTATATTATTATAAAAGGTATCCATTTTAAAATCTTATTTACAAAGTCAAGGGGGCGTGATGTAATAGTACATAATCGGCGTGACGCGATGATATTTGTTAGCAGTGAGACATAACGACCGCGTTCAGAGCCATCTACTGATCAGTAGGGTTTACCTCATGCTAATCATTTTTCAATCCGTGAGAAAGTTAGAAATCTTTTCCTCATACAAGCCGCCGACAGCGCTAACTTGCGTTTTAAAAACCGAAATAACTGGGAGTAGAGTTCAACCTTAAATGTACCACAGCCTATCTATGCTATGCTCAGCGAACTCGGAAACTACACAGACAAGATGGGAAAGGAAACGAGACATCAAGTTCCTGATTTACCAACAACTGTAGTTCAAGGTTTCGGTGGATACCATGCAAATGCTATAACAGCTAACAACCATAATCTCTTTGAAGAGGTGCCTCCTCTGGGCATTGCAGGAGACAAGGTAACCCATTTCAAACTTCAGAATTGGACTCCCACCAAACTCACGAATAACACACAACACCGATTGGACCAAGACGATTGGCTGGATATGAAATAACTAATAACAACTTCCAAGAATATGTCGTTGGAACGCGCTTCAATCTAAAATATGTAAAGTCATTGTCAGATATTATCGGACAATTTTCAACATTTATAATTGAAAAAGAGTGTTTCAAGAACTTATCTCTAAATGGAGGTTAAACACAGGTAGTTAAATCGAGACCAACGGAACCAGAGGACCCGGAGAGATGGAACAAAAGAAATGTTCAAATTATCTCAGCCTCAACAAGCTCAATAGCAATCATGTTTGTTTACTTAAGAAAAAGTCCTTGACATTCGATCCTCTAAAGAAAGAAAATTAAGCCACTGTTTTATTTTCAATTTGCAGTTGAAAGAGAGCGACACCATAAATTTAAGGGTGACAAAAAATAATGATATAATACTAATTTGATAATTAAACTGTATTACTATCTCATGACTCAAGATAAGTAGATACAAATCGGCACTTTTTAGTAACAATGTTGAGGGTAGTCCAATTTCTCATAAAAATTTCGTTTGAAATAGCTATAACACCGCACAGATCTGTTTACAATTATTACGGTGATTCTTCTCTTCTTTTTTATTCTTTATTTTCATCGCAGTTTTTAGACTTTGTATCAATTTACTTGTGAAAGCAATCGTGTACTATCCATACATCACCTACTAGAACCATAAATAATATTCGTTTATGTTTAATCAATGGGGCATTGGAAATGCATTTTTCGTTAAAAAATTACGAGATTTAAATTCCGTCTTTCTTTTTATTTTGTTAAATTTCTTTATATCGTTTGTCCCAAAGAAAAAAAAACATGTGTAGACAATTATTTATTATTAAGGTCACGTATTGTAGGCTTGTTTTTCTTCAAATAAATAAACATTGGATCGTTTTAAGAGACTACATCTGTGGTTTCAAACGTTCTGGAAGTGCCGACCATGTAAATTATTTATTAATTTATTAAGAACCCCTCATTTTTCACCAAGGACACATTTCTCACATTGTGAATAAGGAATATTTCACTCTGCGCCAGTTAAATCGATTTGCCGAATAAAAAAATTTACCAGATCGACAGTTGAGAAACATTGGTTTAAAACTTGATACTATACTACTGTGAGCAACTTTTGCATTTCAATTTTTTCACGGTCAAGCTCAGTTTGTACCTTTTTTAATATTTTTCAGAGCCTAAAATTCAAATTGCAGAAACCAAAATGTTATGAATGTATTAGATTAATTCAACACTTTAAACGTGTGAAAAACCCTCTTGCCGATTGTTGTATATTCAAAAGTGAGATTTGATATCACTCATTTCTCAATGAGCTACATGTTCCAACTTTCACTGAAATGTGCACCAGGGAGTCCCCTATAAATCCTTAAAATTTGTTTCCAATCACTCACCAATTAATAGGAATTTTGGACTGTTTGACTACAAGGTGGCGGGCACTGTATACTAAACGACTATATATAATATGCAGGAGGACCTGCACGTGTTAATTGCTTATGTTACCACTCCCGCACGGGGACCTGGACATAAACTGGGCTGATGGTTATTGTCTTGGATATCCTAAAAGTGGTGTGGTGTGGTCAAATTTCAAAATTTGGCATCTATGAAATGGGTTACTGCGAACATTACAGACAGAAATGCGATCATACACTCATAAATTGTTACTCTGGTAATGTGTCATTTCTTTAGATTAACTTCACAAAGTAAGAATTTTTACAATTTCTGTGCATAATGGTAGAAATGGTAACATTTTAATTCAGGAAATGCATTTTCGAATTCCATATTTTATATCAATTTTGAGCAAAAGTAGTTCAGTTTCCAAGAAATCGGCGATAGACTAACAGCATTCACCCAACTGTTTTACAATGCGTCATCAGAAACGCAACAGCGAAAACATGTAATTCCACTTTACACAGTTTTCGGTTTATATATTATTAGTCCCGAAAAGTATACTTCTGGGAATCATTTCACCTATTATAAGACCCGAATGGGAACGATGGTCCCTTATCTTTTGCCGGCATACTATAATTCTGATCCGGAAAAATCACCTATTTAGGAAAAAAAAAATCAATTTGACGTATAGGCATTTAGGGTTCAGAAGGTTAACACAAGCTGACTAAAATACAATTGAGCCGCAGTAATGGTCATAACAAATACAAAAGGCCTTATAAATAAGGGTGTCAAAAAACCTCCACATACATCACTCAAAAAATATTATTATGAACAAAATAGGGAATAACGTAAGCTGAATCTTTAGGAACGACTCTAAACAGAAACAGAACCAATTATGAAATGCAAATTACAATGTGCATGTATCTCTATGAGAGATAAATTTGAATGTCTGGTGAATCTTGTTTACCACTGCTGCACACTGACTGTCTTAGCAGTCATAGTAACCCAGTAGGCCAGTAGTAAACAGTAAGCCAGAACATAATATTTCGATAACACCCATCAATGTAAAACTCAATCAAAAAAAATTAGGTAAAAATAATTATTTTAAATATAATCAAACAACGTGTTTATTTCGATCCGAAATATGTTTTGCCATCAAGTATGAGAAATGGATAAAAAGAATTATTTGAAACAACAATATGACCATCAAAAACTCTACAAATCATAAAGAATGTATCGGAATCATTGAAATTATATAAATTTTTTGTAGAAGATCAAGAAGTCTTTAAATTAATGAATTCAGATGTGGTACTTTTTTATGGTTTGACAGAGCAGAACATGTTTAACCCATTAGGGACCATGGATACCAATTATTTTGTATGTGTGGCAAAATTCTCGCCTCGTCGATACCCTGTGAATCCAGTCATTGCTGAATTTATTTACGCGATTCATGGTAATTATCACTGTGAGGTTAAGTTTGAATACGTGTTTCACATTTGTGTAAAATAATGAACATCATCCATGGCAACCCCATTTGCTCTAGCTACAAAATGCAGTCTTATTTTAGAGAGACCGAAAAGTAATATAGTTTCTGCGCATATTCCTATGTGATTGTCATTTATCAGCTCATAGTGACTTGTTTAGCTGTAAATAAATAATTGAATTTATTTTTTTTTACAATTTTGAGTGAAATGGCCAGCCAAAACTCAGAAAAGGTACCTATCCGGGATTACATGCTTTTTGAGTTTCGAAAGGGTAGTAACGCAGCAGTTACTACCAAAAACATTTTTGCACGATCAATTTTTTTTATTTACTGCAGCTGATTCGACAACGGTAAGTTGCTTTTACTGTTGTTTACAGGTTGCCATGATGCAAATATAAACAGTTAGCACAACTTACTGTTCGTGTTCGATGATATAAAATTCAAAACAGAGAATTGTTTAAACAAAATGTAGTTGTCTGGAAAAATGCCATAGTAACGCATTAATGAAAACAGCCTACTTATCTAATGAGACTACAACATACTCAAAATTTTCGTTCTGTTTGTATTGCCTAAAATAAACTTGGTAGTACAAAAAAAACTTGGTCGTGCAAACTATATAAGCATCACGAACGGTTACGGGTTTCACCGATCTCAGACAATATTGGAGATTGAGCGCAGCGAAGTCTCCAATATTGTCTTCGATCGGTAAAATCTCCTTACAGGTGTTGATACTTAATTTCTTTTTGCGATATTTTTCCAAATGCATTAGACATCCGTAAATGCCAAAGGTGGTTTTCCAAGTTCAAATCCAGTAATTTTGATCTTTCTTACTCATATCGACGTTAAACAATGACGTACTAAGGACGGAAGTCGCAACAAATCCTTGTCACACAATCGAAAAATTGTCAAACAATCTTGATCAACATTGGTTAACCATCCGAGAACATTTGCAGCAGATTGGAAAAGTAAACAACGCAAACAGTTGGGTCACGCATAATTTAGCAGAAGAGAATAAAGCTAACCGATCCACCACATGCAACTTATTGCTTCAACGGTACAATACAAAAACGTTGTTTGGTAAGTAATGTTTGGTAAAGTTATAAGGTAAATCATGCCTAACAAATGTTGTATTCCTGGCTGTAACAACAATTACAGTAATTGTAATGAAAAAGTATCGGTCTTTCAATTTCCCAAACAACAGGATTAAATAGACTTGTAGCTTAGGAAAATAAACTGAGCCAGTTATACGGTTACAAAAAATTCTTTTGTTTGTCAAAGACATTTTGATGGACGTTTTATCGTCAGAGAGGACAGAGTCACTCGACCGGATGGAACTATTTTGTGTATCAAGAAACAAATTCCTAAATTAACTGACTATGCCTTTCCATCAATTTTCGGTGGTCAGCCTTCATATATGACTCAGCCAATTCCTCCTAAAAGAAAATCTCCCAGCATAAGGGAGGAAGAAATTAAGCAACGAAAAAGTAATCATGAAAGGCGTTTAGAAGAGCAAGATAAGATTCAAACAATTGAGGATATCCAGCAAGATCTAGGAAAAACTTTTTAAAAATTCCAGAAACATATTCATGTAATAATAATTTCATTTTTTTTATGAACTTGATCTAGAAACTACAGTAGCATGTATAATATACTTTTGAACTGTATTTTTGAAGATAAAAAAATCAAAGAAGTTTTAGGCTCGGATTTCATTTGTAACCGTTGGTCAAAACTACTTAGATTGTTAGTATATTTAGGATCATTGCCTCTTTTGAATGAACAAAATTTAATTCCAGTGTTGTATTGAACGAGCTGTTGAACATTTGGAGGGAGTTGAAAAATCTAATTTTGACATTGACAACACTGTTATTTCTAAAATTAAATTCCTAAAAGAGCAGCTTACCTTAATATTAAAAAAAAACGAATTTATTCAACAGATACATTAATGTGGTCTTTCAAAACTGAGAACGACCAACGTCTTGACAATTCTAAATCCAAAATACCTTCAAGAAATGGTGGGTAAATTGAGACTCGAAAATACTGGGTTAAATTCCGCTCATCTAAGTTACATTAAAAATAAAACCACCGTTCTTCAGCAACATGAACTTCAAGTAAATCTTGCAATGGATGAACTGTGCGTTAACCGAGAGGTTTCATATAGGGGTGGAAAGCTTGAAGGTTATTGTAGTTCTAATGAAAAAGACGTTGCCAGTACTGTACAAGCTTCTATGATATGTTCATTTCTGTCAAAAAACAAAGATATTGTTGGGCTTTTTCCAGTAAAGAATTTAAAATCTGATCAATTGCTAAAGTTAGTAAATGATATTAAAATGTTGAGTGAGGCCGGATACAATGTTGTTATTTTAATTTCAGATAACAATTGAGTTCATCGTAAAATGTTTGAAATGCTTTGTGAAAATGATATTTTGCAAACATTTGTGCCAAACCCATTTATACCAAGCCAAAAATTTTTCTATTTTATTTGACTGTATTGCAAACAATTGGAGAAATCAATCAAATTCTGAACAAACATTTGTAATTCCTGATATCAAGATTTTGATCCTAACGGCAAATTTTTAATTTCTAATCAAAATGATGAGAAGACAGGATATGCTTGCTTAGCAGATCTAAGAAAATTATATTAACTTGAAGAGAATAACTTAGTAAAATTAGCTCCAGCATTATCCTGGAAAGTTTTGTACCCGTCATCCGTTGAAAGGCAAAATGTTAACTTATCTGTCAAATTGTTTGATGAAAAAAATATTGCGGCACTGAAAGAATTACAAATTAGCAAATATAACTTGACAATTCAGTTTATGGAACTCATCTTACGATGGTGGAAAATCGGTAATTGCAGATCAATGGATGGTGGTGTGCGTAAAAGAGATATCTATATGGAACCTATCAGAGGAAAGCATGGTATAAAGCTGTCATTTTTAAAAATATTTAATGAGTGGCTAACTAAATGGAATGAGATTGTTATTCAGGATATGCCAACGACAAGTAGACGTGAAAAAAGGCATGGAAAACTATCCGAACCAACACACTTTGCATTAACACACACTATTAGAGCATCAATTGAATTGTGTGAGTATTTGTTTGATACTTTAGGTTTAAAATACATTTTATAAGGTAAATTTCAAACAGATAATCTCGAAGCAAGGTTTGGTCAATACAGACAGATGAGCGGTGAGAATTACCAAATCTCTGTAAAGCAAATTTTAGAATCCGAACGAAAATTAAAAGTAATTAATTTAATTAAGCTGCAATCATGGAAATCGGGCCATTAGGAACTGAAAGACTTTTTTATTTCTTGCGAAATGAATCAGTCAAGTTCTGAGTTTTTTTACCGAAGAAGTCATTGAACAAATCGGTAACCGAATAGGTGACAATGAAATTTCAGAAAATGACAATATAGTGCTTATTTTTATAACAGGCTATATTGTTCAGAAACTGGGGCTGAAAATATCATGCACGATTTGTAAAGAAAAAATGTATTATAACAAAGATATGGATATTGATTGTGAGATAAATTCTTTGATTAGGTATATATTGTAACGAACCGCCCAGCGTCACCAGCAGCCGCATACTGAAACTAGCGAGGTACCACGCAAGTCCGAGCAGTAGGGGCACTCGAGCGATAATGCAACTGAATATAAGTCGCCGCGATCGGTCGTACGGGCAGGGTTGCCAGGTTTGGTGAAATTTCACCATATCTGGTGATTTTAAAGTCTAACTGGTGATTTGGTGAAAATTTTTACAAAAACCGCCAAATCTGGTGAATTTCTGAAGTTTTTCCATTTTCGATTTTAAGAAACCAATCAAACTTCTATCATCTGTGTTACTACAGTTTTTATTTCACATTTATAATAAAAACTATTATCAATAATTTTTTTCAACTCATTGATATTTAGAGAGATTTCTATATTAAAGAGATCTATTGGTGTAGGTAAGGTATAGGTAAAATTTCTTAAGATCTTCGGTGTGGAGGGGAGGCAGAAAAAAGCACGTGCTACTTATCGCCGGACCGATTTTGAAATTCTTGTGGCGTTCTGTATTGTAAAATGTTCTATAGCATATTAAAAAAAATATCTTTCAATATTTATTTTGTTTAAATTACCTTTTTTTTATTTATGACATAATTTATAAATATTTTGTGCGATATGCTTTAAGATAATATTTTACATACGTCATATTTATTATAAATTGCGACAAGTAAATCTACCTTGTACCGCCATTGTAAAATTTTTCCAAATATAAACGACCTAGTGAGCAAAAATTATCGAACACATTTTCTACTCTGCGGCAAAAAAATCTCAGAACATTTTACCATAGATAATAAATTTTATCTGGGTGTTCTCCAATTTCCCACAGAGAAACACCTCTTCACCTGAAAAATAAATTAAACGTTTTACAACATTTTGATAATAAATTGATAAATTAAAATATTGTCAATTACCTACATTTAAAATCAAATATTTTTCCATTTTTTCAAACAACTTTTCAAACAATAGTATAAAAAACACGCTTTCTTTGTTCAATGTTTACATTTGTGCGTCTATTTAAATAATAATAATAACAAAAAGGTTTGGGGGTGAGAACTTAAACATACAAAATAACGCAACATCAATATTCCATCTAAACTAATTTATTTTAACTTATGGAAGATAGATGTCACTTTCTATGTTGTTTTCGATACTAGCGCTACCTGTACTTGATAGTCTCAACTAATGTCAATTTTCACAGATCGCCCATAAGAGTTGATAGGGGGGTGCATTTTACCTTTATACGTAGCTTTGCAACAGTTTTTGCGGAGGATTTAGGATAATACCCGAAATTTTTTGACGCCCCGAGGCTATAAATACGTCTGAAGCAATTTTTTGAGCGCTGAGCGTTTTTCATTCAATAATCATCACAGCGAAAAGATCGGTATAAAAAAAGTACAGTATTTTTTTTTGTGAAGAAGTAAAACGTAAGTAACAATATTACAATATTTCAAAACTTATTTTAAATAAATTTTTTGTTAATGTTACGTGATTTAGTAAACCACATAAGAAGTTTTGTTTTAATAACAGTGTTATTTTTTCGTCTCTAGTTCGTCAGACAAGATGAAGAAGTCTCTTGTTATTATAAAACAAAAACACGGTGAACCAGAGTCCAGCCCGTCCAAACCTAGAACACCACCAAGTTTCAGTACAGTTCCTGTTACGCCTCAGCTGGAAGGGCCGGAGCCGCCGAAGCCATCTACATCTTTCCAAGAAGACATGAGTACTGGTTCTTCAGATTCACCAAACACTGACGAAGAAAAAAGTAAATGTACAAAACGTCGTTCGAAATCGTACCTCCACAAGTACAACCCCTCTTGGGAGAAGAACGCAGCTTTACAAAAATGGATTGGACCAAGTAAGGAGGGAATCCATCATTTCAAATCTAACATCTGTTCTAAAGATTATATTGGGGGCATAGCTGCTGTTCAAAAACATAATTTATCTAAAAAACATATTAAAAAAATGAACGCTATTGTACTTCAACCCAGAGTAACACACAGTGCATTTAATATATTTTCCAGGCGGAATATAATAAAAGAAAATGAAATTAAAATTTCCGCTTTTATTGCGGAACATAATCTACCTATAAATGTGTCAGACCATTTGACGGAATTGATAAAATCTGTTGTTTCCTCGGGAATTGAACCAGAAAAGGTTTCTCAAATGTCATGCGACAGAACGAAATGTGCTGCAATTATCAATAATGTTATTGGCAAGTCTAGTTTTGAAAATGTAGTTGAAATATTAAAATCTAAAAAATTTTCATTGTTGGTGGACGAGTCCACTGATAAATCGGGACAAAAAAGTTTGGCTTTGATCGTTCGTTTTCTCAATAACAATGACTTTAAAATAAAGGATGAATTCTTAGGATTGATTCCCGTTAGTGACGCTAGTGCCCAAAATTTTTATAATGCCATTGCAAATTTTTTTAACACGCATAAAATTCCATATAAAACAAATATGATTGGTTTTGGAGCTGATGGTGCTAATGCTATGATGGGAAGTAAACATTCATTAAAAACTTTATTAGAAAATGATATAAAGGATTTATTTGTATTAAAATGTGTTTGCCACTCTTTAACGCTGTGTGCTTCATATACATGTGAGAAGATACCCGATTATGTGGAAAAATTGATCCGAGACCTATTTTCACACATGCAGCACAGTTTAAAGAGACATAGTGAATTTCGGACATTTCAGACATTTTTGAATATAAAAATTCATAAACTGCTACATCCTTCGCAAACAAGGTGGCTATCATTAAGTGCAGCAGTCAATAGAGTTTTGGAACAATTTGATGCTCTTGTGCTTTATTTTAGAGCCGAAGTGTTCGATTATAAAACACTAGGTGCTAACGAAATCTATAATCAGTTAACAAATCCACCTACTAAATTATACCTACAATTTCTTGAATATATTTTGCCTACATTTAATGATTTGAATTTAGAGTTTCAGTCAGAAAATCCTAAAATTCATCTTTTGTACATAAGAATGGCGTGTTCTTATAGACTATTATTGAGTTATTATATTAAACCCGATTATTTAAAAAATACAGAAGTTTCTAAACTACAGTACAGAAATCCCAGCCATTTTTTACCACTTGACAAAATTACTTAGGGCCAAAGGTGGCAGTTGCATTAGGTAATAAAATTTTATCTGAATTGGAAGAAGAGACCTTCAGAAAGAACTGCTTGAGTTTTTATACAGAAGCCGCCAACCAAATATACAAAAGATTTTCTTTTAATTCCCGAGAAATGGAAATTTTAAAAATGATATCTTTCTTGAATCCATCTCAAATTCAATCAACGGAAAGTCTTGGTCCAATCGGAGCTCAGTTCCCTAATATTATACAGAATTTAAATGAATTAGATAGAGAGTTTAGGCTTTTAAAAAATTCTGAATTTAATTTTGAGTTGGATGATATTTCTTTTTGGAAAAAAGTGTCTGAAATAAAGAAAGGAGACGGTACTCTAGCGTTTCCTGAGCTAACTAAAGTGGTATCGATGTTCTTAATGTTACCACATAGCTGTGCTTGTGTAGAAAGTCTTTAGCGCCATAAATTTAAATAAAACGAAACTACGGAGTAGGCTAGGTGCAAACACGTTAAGTGGTCTGTTACATACTAAACGTTGCATTAATATAGACGGTAAAGCATGTTACAATTTTGCAATACCTCCCCAAATGATTGCGAAACATAATAATGATATGTACAAATAGTTCAATATGCTTATTCTTTGTTGTGATATTTGTTTGTTACCATTTCTGTTGCTGAATTTTATAAAAACAGAATTCATTTTTGTTAGAATTTATATTCAATTTATTTGTTATAATTTTCTATTTTGAGAAAATATTTTTTTAATTTTCTGTTATATAACTTTGAATTTTCTATTTTGAGAATAATTTTTTTAATTTTCTGTTGGTGTTTTATTAAATTACTTTTATTTTAATGTCTGTTTCATAAAAGGCGCAAACTTTAGGCAGAAGATTTAAAATATAGTGTTCTGTTTGATTATTGTCAATCTTTTGCGAGTCCCTAAAGGGGCATTTTAAATTTCCCGCCTAAAGTTTGGCCCTTAAAAAATAATTACTAAATAATTAATTACTAGGAGAGTCCAACTTTTATTGTGGGGGGCACCCCGCTCAAGGTCATGTTGACTAGGGATATAACTAGAGTGCACTAGCATCGTTTTGAATAGCCCTCTATTGTTATCCACGTGAACTATACGTAATTAATTACTTTAAGGATGTTTTGAGATGTCGCTGATACACAGATTACTGGATAAAAATTTTAAAAAAACTGATTAACTATATTCAAATCAATTGAATATATCATTATAAGGTAACATTTAAATTGTTAAATTTTTTTTTTAATTTTGACATATAATTAATTTTAGAAAAATTGAACATTATTTCTCCAGAAATTTAAACAAGTATTTATCTTCTTATTGCCACAATCATTATTCTCTACTTTTCCATAATTTTATACAATACAACACAATTTATAACTTTGTCTTTAGACTTCAAACATGGATTGAAGCCCTTGGCTTATAAAATAAGAATCTAACTTATTTTAACAAGAAATAAATTTGTAGTCGCCATTTCCCCTCGCAGCCAGACTTTAAACCACAATGCGTTATTTTATCGTATTATTGCTCATTTATTTTTTTATTATTAATTTGTTTATGCATCTGTTTAGTTGTTTTAAATCAGATTGTTATAAATTATAGTAAGATATTATTTTTTATACTATATTTATTTTATTTTATTGTTCCTTACTTTCCTTTTGTAAATACGAAGTAAATTTGAATTTCCCCCAAAAAATAAATCCAAAATCACCATGTTGCCATATTTTTACCATTTTGTGGTATAAAAATGGCAACGCCAACACCAGCGCCATTTGAATATATCCCTTGACAATGCGGAGTAGTGGGGATATAGGAGTGGGAGGTCTATACTTGTCTATGATAATTACGCTACATCCATAAAAAAAGACTCAAAATAGGTCCTAGTCAAAAAAAAGTTTGGTGAAAAATGATATAAATCTGACAACTTTTAAACGTCAGATCTGGTGAATTAATTTTTTTTGACCTGGCAACACTGCGTACGGGCACCTTTTCCAACCTGGCCTCTTCCCAATAATCACCAGCTGTGGCAATTGGCGACCTGGGAAAATCCTGAATTCCGCAGTGGCTATTGGCGACCGGAATAAACCGTTGTTGTAATCGTTATAAATCCGCTTCCGCAGTAACTGTTGGCGACCGCAAGAATCCGTTGTTATCCCCGTTATACCGCTTCCGCCGTGGCTATTGGCGACCGGAGGATTTCCCTCAACTCTTCACAGTGACTATTGGCGACTGAAGAGATCGTTGTTGTATTATTTGTTACCGTACCGATCCTGCAGTGGCTATCGGCGACCTGGATATACCCGCCTGTTAGAATTAGCATTTTGTTCAATTATACCGGAATTATTTATTTATTTCGTATTTATTTAGTATTGATTTATTTATTTATTTGTACATAGTTATTAACGACGAGACAGGTAACTTCTTATTTTTTAATTATTTTTTTGTGGCTAGCTCTACACGGCTTTGCCAGTCACCATAGCGGAGAAATGGCGCCATCATCTTTTTTTAATTAGAGCCCATTCGAATCACTGTGATTTAATTAGTGTCAAGAATCACTAACGGTCAAGGTTACAGTAATGAATTTTGGCTGGATAGTACCGAACACCTTCCCAATCCCCCCAAAAATAAGACCATGTGTTTTGTTCATTTGTCATCCTTTATTGTTGAACAAGCTCTGTTTCACGTTAAATAAATAACTTATTTGTCTACATGGCAATCTACCCCGTTGATTCAATATCATCTCATTATTAAAGAAAATCAAAATTGTTAATATTACCTATGTTCAGTATTGACACATGGGCGCTACGATGAGTTACAAGGGTGGCAACACTACCATCCCCTTCCTACTCTCAACAGTCTACCGCAGTCTATGAAGTCTACCGCAATTTGAGGAACACACAGACTTATATTTCGATGTTTGTTAATAGTAACGTTTTTTTTACTTTAATAAAGTCATTTTTTCAATAACGGCAGCGTTTAACGTATCCATCTAAACACCATTTTGGTCCTTCGAGCCAGATTATTAATCCACAATCCTAAAATAAGGCCCTGGAAAGTAGTGCGAGTGATACAAGCAAGCTGGTGTTCGAGTCAAGGCAACTCCAATCGAAAGGCGGAAGAAGACGATCCAAACTTCAACGCAAATCAAGATCCAACGCAGATCCAGATTCAAAAAGAAAAACGAAATTTCTGGAATAATCCGTAAAGGAGACTCAACATATCAGGTCAGTCCTTTGTTTACCAAATTCTATTGCCCTTTTTTCTTACTCTGGTCGACAGTGTGTGCATTTTATTATAATTATTCTTTTCTTCGAAATGGGAAAAGTTTCCAACGAAACCACAAATTCCAGTGATTTGGAAAATCACCTAAGGTCGTGGCGACGTAAGCGCGACCAGATTCTTGCAACCAATAGCGTTCGGTGCGTTTCAGGAATTCTAAGACGTACACCAGCATACAACTTGTCAAAATTCATCAACAGCATACTGGCACCGATGACAACAACTTTTAAATACCCCATAAAGAACTCATATGAATTGACCACTATAATTAAGGAAATAAAAGTACCACCCAATCACATGTTGATCTCATTAGATGTGAAATCGCCTTTCCCTTCTATCCCTAAAGAACTATTGTTCAATACCATTAAACAAAGATGGAATTATATGAATTGTTATACTAACATCAACAAAAGGTATTTCTGGAGATGATCGACTTATTCTTTGACACCAGCCATTTTAAATTTGATGGCAAATACTACAAACAAATAGATGGGACACCGATGGGAATCCCATGCAGTCCAATATTTGAAGCAATAATAATGGAACAATTAATCGATACCATAGATAATAAGTTGAAATTCGATATACCACTAATTAAAATATATCTAGACGACATGTTATTGTTAATTCCTAGTGATAAACAAACTCAACTGTTTCAAGTATTTAACGAGTTCCACAATAGAATACAATTCACCTTAGAAAAAGAAAACAACGGAAGTATTGCCTTTCTGGACATGTTGATCATTAGAGATGGAGAAAAATAAATACCTAACTAAGTAATAAATAACTAACTAACCAAAAAGCAATTAATAGTGATAGACTCGTAAACTATTTTTCAGACCATAGTCACGGTACGAAAACTAATATAGCTACGAGCCTAATCCACAGAGTATCAACTTTAAGCGGCAGAAAATTCTGGGAAGAAAATAAACAGATTATTAAGACTATTTTAAAGAAAAATAACTATCCGAATTCGGTAGTAAACCAGTTAATCAATCGTTACGACCACAGATTGACCACATATCATAACAGAAATGATAATGGAAATACCGTGAAAATATACTTCAAATATCCATTCATAAATTCACTGAGTAATAAACTCATCTCAATAATCATGGAAAACAACAGAGATAAATGCAGAGTCGCATATTACAATACAATAAAGATTGTAGACTTGTATTCCAAAATTAAAGATCATAAATATAAAGGGGAACAGTCTAACATAATTTATAGTGTTCCATGCAGGAATTGCTGAAAGTGGTACATAGGTCAAACGTCACAATGGCTAAAAAAAAGAATACAACCACATAAAAGTGACTGCAGACCAGCAGCTGAATCAAGATATAATAAAACAGCATTAGCCAAACACCATTTTGATATTGGCCACCAATTTGATTTCAACATGGACTCTATTAAAATATTTGAGAGAGAAAAGAATGGATGTCAGACTTTTAATTGAGTCGATGTACATAAAGAAAATGGAATGTGTAAATTTTAAAGAAGATACACTACACACGACGCATGCATACGATCTTCTTTTAAAATACATGGCCCCATTTAGGAGATAGCTTAGATAAACATCATTGCGTATGCCCAACAGGAAGAAAGATGTCAAAAGTCGACTTATGGTTAATTTCCACGTGTGAAGTAAAACGCTATTGTCTTACTTGATTTCATTTTATTGTTTGATCGATACAGTTGCAATTATTTTTTAAGTAATTGATAATAATTGTAATTTGTTTATGTTTACGATTGGTTTGTACCATTGCAGATCCAGTGATTGTATTATATTGTTTTGCTCGTTTCGCAATATCGGATGGTAACATTCTAGAACATAACTAGGTAGTATTGTGACGATTATAAAATGAACTGTTTTGTTGATATTTTCAAATTGTAGCCCCGAGAAAGCCGCAAATATAGCAGCGAAACTGTCGGCGTAATTGTGATATTTAATTCAATCCTTCCTATTACCTCAATACTATAACATACAATCATAATTTGAAAGAATGGATGATAACCTTGATATAGAAATTCCCAAAAATATAGTGCTAGCCGACGAGACCTTCAATATAAACAACAAAATAGATTTATTATTAGGGACACAAGTGTTCTTTCAAATTCCAAAGGACGTGAAATTCGATATAAACAGTTCAAACACTCTTTTTGTTCATAATACCGACCTCGACTGGGTGATCGCAGGCGGTTTAAACATAGTAAATTTTACAACCATAAGTACATGCAATACAAACGTTTTACAAGATTTTAACGACAAGGTGTCGGAATTGTTAGAATTTAAGGGTTCAAATCTGTTTAAGAACACCCCGTATAATAAAATTTTATCACCCGAAGAAATTATTTGCGAACAGCAGTTCATAGAAATCCATAAAAGAACCGTTATGGGGAATTTTGTAGTGGAATTACCAATCAAAAATGACCATATTAATCTAGGTCACTCAGACAACACATTGAGCGGTGCTCTCGCTTTAAGGGATGACAATAAAAATATTAGATCAAGGAAACTTTAAGTTACACAAGTGGGCTTCGAATCACCCCACGTTGGTGCCGGGATGTGACAAACTATTATTTATTGTTAGGCTCACCTATTGTAGGCTTGTTTTTCTGTAAATAGATAAACATTGGATCGTTTTTAAGAGGCTATACCAGTGTTTTTCAATAATTCTGGGAGTGGCGACCATGTAAATTAGTAATTAATTAATTAAGGACTATTCATTAAAATTTGTTTCCAATCACTGGATAATTAAAAGAAGAAATGATACATTTATTATAAAATAATAATATAGTAATAGTAATAACAGACCGTAGTAACATTATAGTAGCAATACAAATTGGAAATTGCCGAACAGATTCCTACAATGCTGGAGTTTCGCTCCATCGGTAAGTTCGAATTACAATCATAATATAGTACTTTTGCCAACCTAGCTTCTAATTATTCTGAAAATATGGGATTCTTTTAATAATTAATTAACTATAACGCAAGCTTACAAATAATAAATTACTATAAGCTGGATTATACGTACTCAAGAATTAGAAATATGTCAATATAGATCCTTTAATTTCAATAATGTAACAAGCAAATTATCTTCTATTCCATATAAATATAACTTAAAAATTGCCTTTAAAAGCAATGGTGTTGTTTACAATTTGCTAGCCAATAATATTAGTGAAAATAATAAATTAGAAAGCTCAGGAGTATATCAAATTAAATGTGATAGTTGCGATGCATTTTGTAGGTAATCGTATGATCACCTGGTTCTGCCATCCAAATGACAGCGACAAAGTATACTTCTTTTTAGACGCGTGCCACATGCTCAAATTGATGTGGAATTTATTTGCACATCTCGGCGTTATCATTGACAGAAATGGAAGGACAATCGACTGGCAGTATATTGTACATCTACACAAGCGGCAGGAAGCTAAAGGCTTGGTCTTGGCTAACAAATTAACCCGCAATCATATCGATAGGCAAAACCAACAGATGGAAGTGAATTTCCATACATAACAAAAGATTATAAAGTAATCCATTTCTTGCAATATTATAGGTCAGGTTAGCAGCCCTAGTTCTGAGTACTAGTGTTGCTGATGCTCTACAATTCATGAAAGAACAACAGTATGCGGAGTTCCAAAGTGTAGATGCTACGATTGAATTTATAAGAAAAGTGGACACTATTTGATATTTTAAATTCACGTTCGCTTTATGCAAAAGGTTTCAGGGAGCCAATGCGAACATCAAATAAAGGTTCATGAGAATCGTTCCTGGTGGACTCCATAAACTATTTAAATAGTTTGAAGACCGCTAACGGCGAATTAATAATTCGAGGCCCCAGATAAACTGCCCTTCTTGGATTCGTAATTTCCGTCAAAAGTGTTATAGCGGTATACGAGGATCACATCCAAAATGGTGCTTTAAAGTACTTGCAGACGTACAAGTGCAGCCAAGACCATCAAGAAACTTTCTTTTGTGCGATCAGGTAGAATTTTGAGTTGCATATGTAGTCTCATTTTGTTAATTTACAATTATCTGCAGGTCAAGAAATGGCTGGAACAACAATCCAACAGCTTTGCAGTTTGGAAGAAGTTTCAAGAAACTGTTATTGCACGCCAAAATCAAAGGAATGGGTGGCAATTGCCAAGTTCTTCTAGACAATAACACGTCCGTTTTGCCTATTGGTGTCGTTGATACGAGCATACAAAAGAGGTATGGATTAGAAATGAACGAGATGGAATTAAGTGACCACGATTATTGCAGCAGCTACATAGCGCTGACTGAATACTGCTATAAAGTTGTAACGAACCGTCCAGCGTTACCAGCAGCCACATACTGAAACAAGCGAGGTACCGCGCAAGTCCGAGAAGTAGGGGCACTCGACCGATAAGACAACAGAATATAAGCCGCACCGATCGGTCGTACCGACACCTTTTCCACCTGGCCTCTTTCCTTACATTACCAGCAGTGGCTATTGGCGACCTGGGAAATCCTGAATTCCGCTGTGGCTATTGGCGACCGGAATAAACCGTTGTGGTAATCGTTGTACCGTTTCCGCTGTGGCTATTGGCGACCGGAATAAACCGTTGTTGTAAACGTTGTACCGTTTCCGCTGTGGCTATTGGCGACCGGAATAAAACCGTTGTTGTAATCGTTGTACCGTTTCCGCGGTGGCTATTGGCGACCGGAGGATTTTCCCTCAACTCTTCGCCGTGGCTATTGGCGACTGAAGAGATCGTTGTTGTATTCGTTACCGTATCAATCCTGCAGTGGCTATCGGCGACCAGGATATACCCGTCCGTTAGAATTATTGTTTTGTTTAATTGTGCAGAATTATACCGAATTTATTTTCTTATTTATTTACTTATTTATTTGTATATAGTTATTTGAATAAAACCTGTTTATTTTTACTTATCGTCTCACGAGTATTTTGTGAGTGGCGCCCGAGTCCGATATCACCGTATCACTCTCGCTTTCGTTAGAAATCGCAAACGTTGACCCCTATTTTCTCTGGCCAGCTACAACCCGGGCAAATATCGTTACAAAGTAGTAACGTACATGGCAGGCTATGTAGTTAGACCAATAAGTCGCTTTTGGAAATGTCATACCTGCATCAACGCCTTAATGGTTACCGCAGGTACTGACAATCACTACAAGTTAATAGATATCAAAAATAGAGGTAAATATATTTTCCTTCAAATACGATACTTTCTTTCAACAATTTGCTTTTTCTTCCGTCTCAGGTGGGCTCATACAGCCATCGACACACCTAAAGAAGATCTGTTTCCGAACGGAAACTAAAATCAGGCAAATCCTGGAAATTACAAAAGGTGAAATTCCAGAAGCAAAAGAATTTTGGAAAATGTTCACAAAGTCAGTGGCTCAGGAGTTCTACCAAACAACCATATTCCCGGATCTTGCGAATCATTCTCTTGAAAGTACATTTTCGGACAACCATTTGATTCATTCAATAAAATTGTGTTTCAATGTACGCAAAAATTCGATTCACCAACCTGGCGAAAAAACTTACAATTAAGAAGCAAGGTCCATCAGTAAGACAACGATATACGAAGTTCATATTGTTCTTCCATCAGTGATATAACTCTTCTGTGCTTGTTAATCGTGACAGGGTCCATTCTGTTGCAATTATCAAGTTGCTGGCAACCGAGGATTGGCGGTATAATCACAATTAATTATACATAGGAAATGGTGTATAACAATCACTGAGGAGACATATCGAACAACGTATTATCGAAATGACAATAGGAAATATGGTGATATCTAAGACTGTCTTATATTTTAATTCCACTATCATTCGTAAATATTAAATGATTGACAAAAATCACTGTTGTGGTATGTAACTTAGTTATTACAATTTATTTTTATTGATTATATTACGTTATTTGTTTTTTATAATGTTTGGTCTTAATTTTTATTTATGTATGTTACATTAATTGAAGACTCAAGAGGCAAAAGGTATCATCTCACTTTTTTTTTTTTGATTTTGTATTTTTTGTTTGCTTCCCAAACACTCAAAATTTTCGTTTAATTAGTACTTTGTAACGTTTTGGTTTTGCATTAGACCTGTTCTGCCATATTTTGGGAAGCGTTGATTATCGTGTTTGACTATTTTCTTTCTTTGTCGTCGTTAACCAATTCGACCCGTCAGATTTAACATCATTTAGTGAATTCTAATTTTTCTGAGGAGTGTTGGTAGGATTTCTTTCTGTGCCGGAAATTCGTCACGAAAAGATTCAAATTTCAAAGTTTTTCTTTGTATAGTTGATTTAGTATGAGATTTATCGGTTTGCTCTTATCACCACCATTTAAATACCGGACCGGACGTCGATTCTATCTATTCTCTCAACGGTCTTGTGTGTACACAGTACGTTGGTGTTGACAAAAGCTACTAATTTGGTATACTAATTTATATCCAACCTCATCTGGAGAATCAGTAGTGCTTTTATAATAATTGATCAATTTCATCGTGTTCTCAATTGTTGGTTTTTTTATAAACTTCGACTTTGTCGGATTATTACGTACAACACGTGTACCACGTGCAAAGTGAACCGTTCATTTGGTTATCAGCCCCTCAGATTGAGGTAATTGTTAATTAATTCGCTAATTGACGGATCATTACAATCTTCGTAAAAATATTTTTCTACGACAGTGCGGAATGTCTTACTTTCGATGAGCCAAACCATTGTTGAAAGTGGCACTTTACCGCACTAGTGCATAAAATCCAACTTTCCGCACTAGTGCGGCAAAGTAACTTTCCACACTACTTGTTTCTTACCGACAATAATTGTTTTCAAGTACAATTTTGGATTTTTCCATAAATTGTACTTGACTTGGGATTCGAACCCAAGACTAACCGTTTCGAATGTCGACTTGCTTACCACTGCGCCACTCGCGGTTCAAATTTAAACATATTAAATTGTCCTTATAACATAACTTTGGAATAGACCCTTGTTTATACTGTAGTCATAGTAACTCTCCATACGTTTAAAGTCAATGGTAGGTTGATAATTATTAAAAATTTTATTAATTAGTTTTTATTTAATTTTTTTAAATATTTTCCGCGATTTTGGACTGTCGTAGAAAAAATAGTATACAATACACGGTCAGAAAATTTCGTTGCAGAGCTCGTGTGAACGTTGCAGCACTCGCTTCGCTCGTGCCGCAACGTGTTCACACTCGTTCTGCAACGATTCACTTTCTGACCTTATATTGTAATATACTATTGTATTTCAAGGGTTTTTTTTTTTCTTTTTTTCTTCTTTCTTTCCTTCTGTTGTTATTCTTCGTTGCACCAGTCGCTTGGATTTTATATATTTTGGAAATCTCATCAGCCGTCGGAAAACATCGTGAAGCTCCTGAGCCACCATCTCCTTCCTGCTCGTCTTACCAGCTACGACAGATAAGTGCTCACCAATTTTTATTAACTATCGGAGTGTGGCAAATTTATTTTGCCAAAAATATTGTTATAGAATCACCTTCATATATTTGTGAAACGGGACGGTAACTAACCGCTACCCGTGTACCATCGTTATAATCATTATTATTAATTTTCCTTATTAGTACTATTGTTTGATTAAAATATTAAAGTCTGGTTGATGAAAGAATACAAGAAAGATTCTTATGCTCGATTGCAAATATATGTAATAATAATAACCTTCCGATTTTGTTTTTCTATCATCGGGTTCCAATTTTGCCCGTTAAATTCAAAAATTGGTGGCGCCCTTGTTTTTTTATATATTACCATTTTAAAATACAACCTACCCCATTCCGGCTGATCACTAGCTGGCATATTTTGCCACATTTCCTTCTTGAGCGAAAACCGTGACAACTTAGTGTGAATGTTTTACCACTCGTGTCTCCAATAAAGAAAAACAGTGCACTTATATTATTATGTCATTTCTTATTATGTTCTGTTTTAATATTGTGTTAGTGATTACACTTCAATCTAATGAACATTGAATTTACAAAAACTTTCTTTTATACAATATCCTAAATTGATGGCCATAGTACTTGAATGTATACAGAGTGAGCCAACTGGTTGGCCTTTTATACGTTTAAAGAGTTCTAATTGATAAAAATTTCTGAAATTTGCTATGCACCCGTTCTTCTACCTGAACTACATCCGGAAAATATTTTCGTTGTTCTATCAATCCCCGGTGTATAGGGTAGTGCACCCTACTTTTTTATTTTAAATGGAATGTTATATTTTTTATTGCAAATTTAGATTCTATGATGAAAATGAAATGGACTTTGATAACACGACATATAGCCTAGCATTAATAGTTTGATTGAAAAATTTATATATTCGCGGTTATTGTTGATAGATTATCCAAATTTGGAACTGAAATAGTTTAAACTATGTACTTTACGCCTGATTCTTTAGAAATGAATTATCTTCCAGCATTTAGCCGAAATGAATTTTTCTTTCAGCCCATTTTTAAAACGCAATATTTTTCTTATTTTAAATGGAACAGTATATTTTTCTTTACACGGTTGGATAGAGAAAAAAATTCTGCATTGAATCATATTAGCATTTTCCTATACCTATTCTTGATAATTTTTTAGTTATTCAAGATTTTCGATTTCTAATAATTTACTCCCTGAAACGAAATACTAAAACATGGTAGGCTTGGCGGAACAAGCTTCTGTCACAATTCACATCTAAATAATTAATTATTTTCATAGTTAATAATTAAAAGATCAAAGAAGAAATTAACAAATAATTAAATTCAAATTAAATGGATTTTCTTTTCATGTTAAATTGGCTGAAATCGATGAAAAAACCTACAAAATAATCAGTGTTAACCTCAAATGTGACAGTTAATGTCATTTTGCTAAGCCTCTTATGCATTTCGTTATGGGCGAATTATTAAGTCATAGACAACTAGACATTAGTCAATTTCAGACTGGGGAAAAAAACTATTGAAAATTGAAAATCTTAAATAGCTGAAAAACTATTAGCGATAGGTATAAGAAATGTTAGTACAGTTCGATGTAGAACTTTTTTCTCGATCTAACCGTGTAAAGAAAAATACACCATTCTATTTAAAATACGATATTGCGTTTTGAAAATTGTCTGAAAGAAAAATTCATTTCGGCTAAATGCTAAAAGATAATTCATTTCTTAAAAATCTGGCCTAAAGTACATAGTTTAAACCATTTGAGTTCTAAATTTGGATTATCTTTCAACGATATCATTAAACATGAATTTTTCAATCAAACACTACAAAATCAAAATTTTCAGAAAAAGTCGAAATTCCAGAAAAACTATTAACGCTAGATCATATGTCATGTTATCAAAGTCCATTTCATTTTTATCGTAGAATCCAGATATGGAATAAGAAATATACCATTCCATTTAAAATAAGAAATTAGGGTGCACTACCCCATACACCGGCGGTTGATAGATCAATGAAAATATTTTCCAGATGTAGTTCAAATAGAAAAACGGGCACATACCAAATTTCAGAAACTTTCATCAATTAGAACTCTTTAAACGTCTAATAGGCCAACCACTTGGCTCACTCTGTATATACGTGTCAATTGAACCTGCTTCAAATCCAGACCGCGCACAATCTTTCCTTTTTCTTAACATGAAAAATACAATTGACTAAAATTGGATTTTACAAACAGTCTATTGTACTAAATATTGCACACCATCAATCGTCCAGCAGTGACTACTCTTATTTGAGCCAACAATAAACACCTGATTTTATACAACCAGCAATATTAATTTAGATGCAAATAAATAAAGGAGTTATTTGCATTATGCACTTCTTTTGATTCACAATGTGTATTGGGTCATTTTATTATTCAGTTAATATAAAAATTAGAAAAAACGTCAATAAAATAAATTTATTTAATTCGAACTTTAATCGGTTAAAGCAAATTATTAAACAAATGATGAATGCTGAAACTAACATTACATATTCTAAATATTGTAGTTAAACATGATTACATATCAAGTTAGTCATTGCATTAGTGATAAAAATCAATAATTACAGTTCATTTTCCTTTGTAAATATACAATCCATATGTGTTCAAATAATGGATTCAAATAGTCACAGGCAATTTTGATCAAAAACTAACAATAGGACAAACCTTTATAAAAAGACCAACCTCGTTGAGTAATAAAAGTAAGTTTTTTTTCAAAGTGAGTTATATTATTCAACATCATTGGCACAAGAGCTATCCTCAACAATTTTCTTTTCATTGTACCTTTCTGTTGTACTATTCGTTGCCCAGTAAAACTATTATGGAAAACTGTCGGTTAAGGATGATTGCAAATCAAAGAACCAAAAGAAGCCTCACACTTTCTGGGAAAGAAGAATCAAAGGATATTCGACGGATAAAGGTGGAATAAGGGGTGTCCCAACTCGTGGTTTTACGGCCTTTAACGTGGAAGGTACTTTAACGAGTGAGAGTAACGCATATCTGTAAAGTACAGGCCCTCAAATCTGAAGTTCACCCTGATATCTTGCATTTTGTCGATAGCGAGGATGGGAATTTAGTAAAAAACATCCGATGAAGATCTACGAGAATTGCATATATATTTGGTGACCGTTCTGCACTGGTACACAACTCCACAAAATAAAATTTTTAATTTTTATTTTATTTAATTGATTACTGTTATTTTTTGTGTTGTTTCGTGTGAGGTCCTTTTTCATTCCCTCACACGTAAGCTAAGTTGCATCCCCTACCGTACTTCGACATTTTGTACACTCTCCAACGCACTGAAACTGACAACCTTCATAAGCGATTTACTTCTACATCTTACACAATGGTTATAGTACCTGTACGGCACCATTTTCCAAATTGAAAGGAGTAGACTGGTCTAAGCGGAGGCGTGAGTATTAGCCAAGATTGAGAAAAAAAGTGCAGCTAATACAATACGTAACATGTAGGTACATATTAACTACTATGCTGCTGATGCTATCCTTATCCCGGAGCAAACATTACGGTTCAGAAATATATCTGTAGGGATTGTCTTGTCTATGCGCATACGCGAGAAGATTTGGCAGCTGCGTTTTACTGCAGGCGCGTTATCTACCTTCTCACTTTCTTATCTACGATAACCACTCATTGCAAGGATACGCCACCGGTATAATACGTAACTTGGCGGATCATTAACTCTCAAAAAATCCAAACAATATCGACTTCAGTTTTGCTCATCAATGTTGGATTGTGTTTCTTTTTTTATTTTGACGTACTCTACTACTCAAAGATCACAGTAGTAAGTTATTTAATTAAGTTTAATTTTTTTAAGAACAGTAACTTTATTATCCTAATATTTTTAGAGAAACGGATAAGTTCTTGACTAGTCATAAGAGAAAATCCTCTAAGAATGAAGAATCTGATGTTGACACAAAAAGTGGGAATGAAAAAAGAAGAACTCCCAAGACAAGAAAATAAGATTTATCTTATTTATCGTTCGGATTTACAGGCGTTAAAACTAATCATGTGTAAAAACCAATGTTTTTTTTTTCCTTTGGAATATTTTGCTGCTGAATATATGAGACCCGGAAAATTAAAACGCCACATTGAAACTATGCATTCTCAATACTTTGGCAAGTCCCAAGAATTTTTTCGAAGAAATTTGAATCAATTCACTAAACAAAAGCAAACGTAGCAGTACTTTGTATCTTACAAAATCCCGAAGTCTAAAAAAACCACACACAATAGGAGAAACAATAGTTTTGCCAGCATTTTGATCAGGTCAAAACAATGTTTGCCGAATCATATGCAAAACAGTTGCGACAGATATCGCTTACTGATAACATTGTTGACAGAAGAATCGATGACATACCTGTCAATTCTTGCGATCAATAAGTTTTTGAGGTGCGCACTTCAAAATTCGCCTTACAAGATGATAAAGCAACCGATATAGCTAAAGACGCTCATTAAATTGCATATGTTCGATATGTTGAAAAGAGTAATATAATTGAAAATATATTATTTTGCAAACACATTCCTGGCAAATCCACATATTGTGAAATTTTTAATATAATCGACTTTTTAATTTTTTGAAGAGAACGGCATATTGTGGAATAATCACATTGAGTACAGTCAAAGTTAGGACACAAAACTGGCCTTCAAGCACTAATTGAAAGAAGAACAACACCCGAGGTTCTCAGGGCGCACTGCATGCTCCACAGAGCAGCCCTCGTATCAAAAGATATAAGTGAGGAAGATGACTACGTTTTAACAAAAGTAACGAGTTGTAAACTACATAAAAACAGTCCATTGAAAGTTAGGTTACTTGCAAAGTTGTATGAAGATATTTGAGCTGCTTACACATCACTTTTGTACTTTTGTGAAGTGCGCTGGCTATCTCGTGGAAAAGTAATTCCGAGGGTACTTGAACCCAAAGAAGAAATTGCAATTTTTCTAGAAGAAAATCATAATGAGGATGCAAAACATATTTAGGTATAATAATTTCATTATTGAACTTACCCATTTGGTGAAATTTTTTGGAAAATTGAGCTTTTTGAATAAATCGATGCAAGTGCCACAAATGCATTTATTGATTCAAAAAGATAAAGTGAAAACATTCGTAAGATTCGGATATAGAAGACAAATTTGGAAAAAAATGGGTTTGGCATGTTTCCACTTTTATATTCATGAGCTCAAGTTAATATGGAAGCTAACAAAAACGTATTTGTTGAACGCTTGGATGGTTTGCTAATTCCCTTTTCCGAATTCTTTTGATGATTTTGATTCTACAAAATATGCATGGATAGAGAAGAATCCATTTATCGAAGATGACAAATTTGAATTAACAAGTATAGAGAAAGGAAACTTGATTGCTTGTGATACAATTCTTTAAAACAAAAATTTCAGAATGTATCTCCAATTCGATTTTGGCTAGATATTAAAAGATATTAAAACATTAGAAGTATTGCTGCCGTTCGCAGGTTCTCATTTATGCGAAACTGAATTTTCTGCATTAGCTGCAATAAAATCGAAACATCGTGCTCGTTTGGTTGTAGAAAAGGAGCTTGTGTAGCTATCTTATCAATGACACCGAGATTTGAAAAACTTTGCACTAATGGGCAAGCACACGTCCATCTCATTAAGCGCCAATAAACAAATATTGTACTTTATCTTTAAAAAAAACTAGTACTAAAAATTTTTGTTTGTAGTATTTTATAAAATGAAAGAGAGGCGTTATATGTTCAAATATTTTTAAGGAAGCCGTGGTAAAATAATGTTTGGAAACCATGGCTGTACGGTATATACTTACTCCACTGTGCTAGGGTAGTCGCAGAGTGACAATTTATGATTTAAGCACACAAATACTTCACAATTGAAAACAGAACTCAAAACAGAATTCGAAGATATAATCAACCCAGCTAAAATAATACGAGTATACTGGAATAACAATGAAAATGAAACAAAAAAGAAATTTACGACTTACCTTTTATTCAATTAGTGAAAGTTATATGAGTCTCCACTATAAGATGATTTCTGCAAAAAAAAAAATTTTAACTGTTTGTCTAAATGCATTGTTAAATGAAACGCTGAACAAGCTTATTGTGAAGGTTTTCAACAACAAAAAAAAAACTTCTTTTCAATTGAACGTTTAAACTTTACTCCTTTATTGAAACACTATTAGACAAAAGACACGGCAATGGCCACATTCTCAGCCGTAGTTCAGGAACATTCCGAGCAGGTCTTGTACGATACGCTGGGTTTGGATGCCACTATTGGGATCTACCGGGTGTATTATACACTTAATGACATCAGAATGGTGTTTCCGGTGCCATACAGTAAGTATTAGTTCGTTTTTCTTATTATTCAATGGCCATTAATGTGGGTTATGCTGTCCATTGTCCCGCTCAAGGGAGGTACTGCTTTTAGATGTTACTCCCGTGGGTGAGACGAGGGATGGTAGAACTTCCCTTGCCAGCAAGATAGTTATCGTGACCCATTTGCGGCCTACCCAAAGTCTATCGAGTAGTTTTTTACATTCTTGAAAGACCTTGAGTAGCCTCACATGGGGTTCGTTATACAGCTTCGTGCCATTATTAGTTGCTTTGACAACGGTCATTGGTGCATTGCCATGGTTTGCTGGCCGGGGTTATAGTTCAATAGTTTTACTCAAAGTTCAATCTGGGTGTTAAGTAATTAGGGTGACTCATAACGACGTAACCTTCTCCTTCCGGATGGATTTCTGAGTAGTCTGTGCTAGGAGAGGGTGGTGTCACGGGAGAGGCAGGCCTTGGCTCCCTGGGAAGCGATTGAAGTGGTCGTAATGCCCGAATGGTATCTCGGATTGATGCGTCACGCGTTCTTCGGAAAACCAGCTTCTTGGTCTGCCGCACCAAATACTTGGTGTACCAAGTGAGGGTGATTAAAGCAGATATTAACACTAAGTCTACTAGAAGAGTTAAATAATGGTATTCATTTTTAGCGTCGCTAGTTGATGATTCGCCATTTAGCTGCATCCATTTTAAGTCGAGGCACTCACTAAGGGTAGTAAATACCGGCTTGGCGTCCGCGTAGCTGGGTATCTTCAAGGTCTTGATTCTCGTCCAGGTGGCTGGGAGGATGTATTTATATGTGACTTCCATTGGTACGGTGTCCAGACAAGTGGTTTGTGGTTTAAATACTTGTCGGTTAAGTGATTGGATGGAACAGTTACATGGTAGTTGAACTTCAATTGATCCTATTTGCGGAGCTATTTTAGTGATATTCTCCCACGCAGATGATTTGTAATTCTCGGTTGGACGGGTTGACCACAAACTTTTGGTTTGCTAACGTGGTCAAATATTGAACATTGGTCCCCATCTTGCGGCATTTCAGAGGGCAATCAGCAGACAACTCTTCCACGGTGGCACCCTGCGTGATCCTTTGAGCACATACGGAGCTGGCCATATGTTCCCCTGTGGGTTCCATTAATTGGCAGATGTCCTCCTTTGTAGGGTCGCAACGCGGGGTTAAAATGGTGGCTTCGGCGGTGTTCTTTGGGATTGCGATCACATTCAATTCCATTTGGATCACACAAGTGTATTGGTGCCATGAAAATGTTGGAGCGATGACACGTCGAACCTCGAGGTCTTGGTTAGTTTGTCGTATCAAGGATACATGAACTCCAATAACAGCCATACTCTGGGAGAGACTACATTCAGTGATGGGGACTCCATAGTAACGTGATAATTCCCTGAATGTGGTCTTGTATCCCTCACTAGCCCAGATGGTTTCAGCCTTTCGTATCATTGCACTGAGTAGTTTTATGGGCACTATCCCTGGATGCAATTTGCGCGATTGACACATTTCTAAGGTGAGCAGTATTTTTTCACGAAGTGACCAAATATTTGTTAGGAACTCTTGTTCGGCTCGTGCGTCGCACTGAGAATTTAATTTCTTTCTGTTGACAGGAAGGTCCACTACCGACACGTTATAATTTTGAATTTCCCGCACTAATAATTGTAATTCTCGTTCACTACTTAAAATTCGTTTTATATGATTTTTAGTAATAGAGTTGTAAGTTCCACTTTCTCCATCGTCATACAGTAGCACAGGGTCTTGGTCCCCCTGTTGTAACTCGTCCTGACCTAAATCTAATGCGTTGTCTAACCACGCGCAATAAACACTTTTACAAAGAGTACAATAAGTTTTTTCTAGGGTACTATTAATACTTAGGCGAAAAATTAAGGGAGAAGAGGCCTCAAACAGGTAGACATGTGGTAGTCGATCAAGATACAACCCGGTCGTTATTTTCTACTGTTTGGAGCGTCTTCTCAGCCAATTGCAATACAAGGAGTACATAGATGATTTTAGGTTTACATGACATTTTGAGGTAGATTTTTTGACTAGAGATTACACTTAAAGTTAGAAAGCTTGCACTATGGTGCGTATTAAAATTATTTTGTTCACACTAAATTTCACTCTTATTCTAATAGTTTGCTAGCAACTAGTATGAGTTTCCCCCTGTTGTAGAAGGTGGACCCAGCACAGCTCAAATCTGTATGAAGAGGGCCCGAGTGAGATTTGGCGTATCCTCTAGACGGGTCGAACAATCCTTAACAAGAAGGGGAACGGGGAGAGTCGTCCGCTCGCGGAATCCGAGGCTGGGCTACCACTGAATGGAGCTTTTTGGATGGTAGAAACCTTATAGTCTCGCGAGGGGGATTCTTGGTTAACGTCTCCTGATTCCAAGGAGGTAACGTTATTGGTTTTGTGACGTTTGCCTGAAATGTACATGCATTTGATAAAACAAATAAAGCACATTATTATTATTAATAGTGTCATTACAATGACAATAAGACCCGCAATTGTAATTAAAATGAGGCGTTCAGAGTAAAAAGGTGAGTCCGCGTTTACTGTAGGGACTGCACTGGCGACGGCTATGAGTGTTCCTCTATGCTTAAAAAGTATCCACGCTACGAGGGCGGTTAGTAACACATTCCAAATAAACATTATATTATCAGTATAGAATTCTAAAGGTTTTAGTGCAGATAATGTTCCCTCAACCGAGGTTGTTATAGTGGATGTTATATCTTTCCGTAAAGAGTTAGTTGACAAATTTAAGTAGGGGACCGCTAGGGTCCAATTAGTATTTAAACACTCTGAGAAGTTATCGAAAACAGGATGGGTTTCATGATGTAAGGGATGAATGACATACGAGTTGAGAGTAGACCATGTGGCTGGCAATACATGTACCATGGATGGTGCACGCTTCGTGCGTTTACATGGGTATCGTGTAGGTATTATAGTACTGTTATGAGTTTGTAACTGACAATTACATGGTAAATGTATTTCCAGGGCTCCAGGTTTATTATATACTTCCGGAGGACGGTTTTCAATATTCCCATCGCAGTTAAGCCGTAGACCCCCCGTTGGGTGGGTGAGCACGTAAACATTCTCTCGAATTTCTGCGATGACCATGGACTGGGCTTCGTGACACCGAAAAGCGCAATGGCGACTCAAATCTTCGACTGTTGCCCCGTCGTGCATTCGATAAGCACATTCGGGTCCGTAGGTGATATCAGTCGAGAAACGTGGGATGTAGCATAATTGTGTATCATAGGGTTTACAATCGTGTAGGCTGGATCCAGAAATGGGTCTCAAATAGGGTTTATCGACTGATCCAGTGAGGGTGCCAGTGGCCAAAAACAAGGTGTCATGCATGATAATACATGTGTCATTGTGCCATCCAAAGGGTGTCGTTAGGAGTTCCCATAATTTCCATTCGACATCCTGTCTGGTGATTGGAATTCGAATTTGGATCACCATTTGAGAGTCAACAAGGACACAATCTGCTAAAGGGAGTTTGTAATATCGTGAGATTTGCTGTCTGGAAATAGCCAATCCGTAGCCATCGATGTGAAGTTGGTTTTCGAGTACCTGCAAGTCTTTATTAAGGATTTCTGGTTGGATTAGGATCAATGGAATATGATGTGTTCGGCAGTTTTGCATGACTTCGACATTACGTAGAGAGTGAGCCGTCTGATAGAGTTGTCGTGAGTTTTGAAAGATATTGTAATAAATATCAATAAGATCTTCATGGAGAACTTGGGCGTCTTTATCTATCCGCTGTCGGATAAGGTTATATTTATTCTTTATTTGTTTAGAGACATATTCGAGAGTGTGGAAGTTTTGTTTTACACTATCCGCGAAACGGTTAAAATTCTGTATATCGGATGTTATTGTTTGTAAAGTGGATTGCAATCCCGCATTGATTCGCTGTATTTGTTGTGCGAATTTGAGGTTGGATGCAGTCATGTCATCCAGTTTCCTCTGTGTTGCTACCCCGCAACACCAATGTAAGGCGCTTCCGAGAAAATGAAGCGTACGTTTGTAACGGAAAGGGGTATTAGGGAGAGATGTATCATGAGGTGTCCAGAATTCGTCGAATGTACTGTCATTTTCTGCTTGTGTAGCTTGCGTTATAGCGTCGAAGATTACAGGGTCTAGATTACGGTCAAGATTAGTTAGGTAGTCATTCAGGGAGATATGTATTTCGTTCAATAAAGACCTATAAGCACAGATAGGCCGTGGGTCCCTGCGACAGGAAGGGTGAACGGCTTTATCCGGCGTGATGGTTGAAATTTGTGGAAACGTGAAACATTCTGTTTTATAGGTTAACGGAATGGGGGCCTCATATGCTATTGTTTCAGGAAGTGGTTTCCAATACGCCCCTGGAGTGATCTTGACAGGCAAAGCTGTTATGTACCCTAAAAGGGCCATGAGTCTGAAAGGGAGGAACGTTATATTTGTTGAAATATATATTTAGTTTGAGGTATATACAAAAAAAAAAAATTATTTTGTGTTTAGACAGTAGACCAATAGTCGGATGGTGTAGGCGGATCCCCGAAAATAGGGATCGCCGCCTCAGTAAAGGAGGATTTGTTTGCATTTTTTGTGAACCATTCGAGGTTGTGAAAAATTGTAGGTATAAGGGTTGTTAATTCATCTGGGTTCGTAAAAGCAGTGACATTTTCTTGCCGTTCTAGGTCCGTTATATTAAGTAAAAATTGTATAATCGTTCGACGATAACGAGCTGCCCTAAATGCCTCGAATATGTTGTCGGTGTTAGATGTTGATTCGAGATGTTTATTTATATCTAGCACGGAGTAATGGAGGATTGCTTTGAGATATTTATATGCGGCAAGAATGCCAGGCCTATCACAATACCGGAGGTTTGATTTACTCTCCTGCAGCTGTTAGTGTTCCCACGTCGAGTGTTGTAATAACGCTGTTCGTTGGTCGGTCGTGCTGAAATGAAGAAAAGATGTGCTGTTTAGGTATTGTCCATTTATTCAGAGGAGGGTGTCTCCTCGTTGGAAGCAGTGTGACGTGAATCTTCTGGTGCTGTGTGGGTATTATCAATATGTGAGATCGCCTCTTGTTCAGCAGCCCAGGGTGCGTTATAAGGAAGTATTCTACTGACATGCACGGTGTCTATGATGGGTTTTCGTTTCGTCCCCATTTTTACCTGATAATTTACTTCGCCTTTTTTAGCGAGGATCTCATAAGGACCGTGCCACCGTAAAATCAATTTATCGCTTAACCCAACGACTCGTTTGGGTGTATACACTTTAACTTTATCCCCCAGGGTGTACGTGGTGTGACGATGGTGGTCGTCGTATCGCATCTTATCTTTACGTTGTTTAGATGTAATGTAATGTTGGTAATTGCCTGCTGTCGCACTCGGTCGGTTTCCTGAAGATATTTTGCAACATCAAATCCAGTTTTTTCAATCATGGTTGCTTCAGTTGGAAGAACTGGTTCGCGCCCATAAACTAAGCGAAAGGGACTATATTGAGTTGTATCCTGTTTACTGCAGTTATAGGCAAACGTCAAATGTTGTATATATAGGCACCAATCAGTTTGTCGAGTGTTTGTGTAGAGACTGAGCATATCAGCTAATGTCTTGTTAAACCGTTCCGTCAGCCCATTGCATTGTGGATGATAACTGGTTGTAAATAAAGGTGTTATTCCCATTTCTTGCAGTAATTCTTTACGCAATTCAGATCTAAAAGCGCTACCGCGATCACTTAAAATATAACGGGGTGCGCCATGTTTGGTAATGATGAAGTCGACAAGAAATTGAGCGATATGTGTAGCTTTGCCATCACGAATGGCAGCAGCTGTAGCCCAACGGGTAATAGCGTACTAGCGTAATAGCATAATCCGTAGCGACAACAATAAAAGTTCGTCCTCAAATTGATTTTTTAAAAGGTCCTAATAGGTCGATGCCGACTTTTTGGAATGGATGGGATACTGTTATAGGTTGTAAGAGGCCTTGTGGTTTGAGGTTGGAGGGTCCTTTTCGTGCTTGACAGTCTGGACAGCCCTTAACATATTTCTCAATATCAGTTTGCATGTTGTTCCAATAATAGCATTGACGGATCTTATTATAGGTCTTTGCGTATCCTAGGTGTCCCGCTAATGGTTCATTATGGTGGGAGTACAGTATTTCGGTCCGCAGGTGTTGTGGAATCATTAGTAGATCTTGAAGTCCATCCTTAAATGAGTTTATGCGGTATAATACTCCATCCTTGAGTTTAAATTGTTTCTTTTTTCGTCGTGCAGCGGCTGTTAATTTGGTATCGTCTCGATTTTCTAGTATTTGGATCAATTCGTTCAAGGTAGTATCCTTCCTTTGAAGTTCGGCGATTGTTTCATTCGTAAGTAAATATGTTGGTATTTCTTCAGCTTCTATTTCATCTTTGAGTGTGGCTTGCCATACCGGATTTCGTGACAGACAATCAGCATCGCTATGTTGTCTCCCCGATTTGTGGATGATTTCATAGTCGAATTCCGAAAGTTTAATTGCCCATCGGGCGAGACGGCCCGTTGGACTTTTGAGGGTTTTTAAAGTGCAAAGTGCATGGTGATCCGTTATGATGCGGACTTGCTTGCCGTAGATTAAGGGTCGCAAATAATTCAAACTACATATAACTGTCAGGGCTTCCATTTCAGAAATGGTGTAGTTGCGTTCGGCTTTTGTAAGCGTTCGAGAAATATAAGCTATTGGGTGCAACTTATTATCTTCTCCAGGTTGAAGAAGAATGGCACCTATCCCATCAATGCAGGCGTCGACACGCAGTTCACTCTCTTTTTCAGGGTTATAATGGGCTAGTACTGGTGCTTCATACAGTTTTTTCTTGAGTTGTTCGAAAGCTTGAATTTGGTTGATTTCCCAAATAAAAGTAGTATCCTTTTTTATTAATTCTTAAAGTGGTCTGGCGATTTGTGAAAAATTTTGGATGAATTTACGGTAATAATTACAAAGCCCTAAAAATGATTGTAATTGTTTCATTGTTTTAGGGGTTGGAAACTTAGAAATGGCTTCAAGTTTCTCTTCATCAGGTAGTATACCAGTTCCATTTACTTTGTGGCCTAATAACTTAATTTCAGGTTGAAAGAAGGAACATTTACTGGGTTTGAGTGTCAGGTGAGCGTCCCTTAGGCGTTGGAAAGTTCGTCGTAAGCGGCGTAAATGTTCTTCGAAAGTTGAGGAAAAAACTACAATATCGTCAAGGTAGATCAGAACCTCTTTCCATTTAATATCTTGAAACACATGGTCAGCGAGTTTCTGAAATGTTGCAGGTGCGTTGCATAATCCAAAAGGTAAAAATTCAAATTCGAAGAGACCATCTGGGCAAACAAACGCTGTTTTTTCCTTGTTTTCATCATTAACTCGTACTTGCCAGTATCCGCTGAATAAATCCAAGGTGGTGAAATATTGAGCACCTCCAAGAGAGGTTAGAATGTCGTCGATGACAGGTAATGGGTATACATCCTTTTTTGTAACAGTTGCCGAAATTAAATTACATTCTAATTGTGGTTGAGGAACAAATTCCACGAATTCTTTTCTAATAATATTTTCTAGACTTCCCGTATCGATCAAAGCGGTTATTATCATGTGTCCTATTCTAACTTTAATTAATGGTAAAAGAAAGTAACTATTCCCCGTGTCTGTATTTTGTAGCACCTGTAGTGTGGGGTTAACACTAGGTGCCCCTCCTAGTTTAAATGTTGTTTAACTGGTGTGCCCGATCGTGAATTTGTCGATCGACTACTATGTCTACTTCCCCGTATATTTGGTGAGTTATTTTGTTTGAAAACAACCCGTTTTTTGTGGGCGTGGTTGTCGATTATTATGATAATTTCCGCGACTAGGATTATTCCTATTGTAATTATTGTTATTAAAATTACTTCGGTAATTTTGTTGATTTCTACACGATCGTGCTAAATGTCCGATTTTGCGACAATTGTAGCATCGTGGACGGGTATTTGGCATACGCGTATTAAATATTCGTTTATTTGTATAATTTCGATTGTGTGAGCGTAAGTCTGTATTGTCAAAGGCCATTAGTGGGGTTTCATCAGTATGGGAACGCGATTTCCCAATGGAAACAATTTTGTCGCATTTTTTAATTACTTTTTTCAATCCGTTTAAATCTTCATCGCCTTGAGCGATGGTTTCAAAATTTTTTTGACTTTCCGCATTTAGACCACGTCGAACGATGCGTTTGATATCGGTCAACCGCATGTTTTTATCTATTAATCGACAGAGGTTGATGATATCATTGAAGTATTCAACCGGACTTTCCTTTGGTCTTTGCTGACGCGATTCTAATTTGTCCTTGAGTTCTTCGATGGCTTCATCTTTATTGAATTCATGAAGAAAATCGTTTTTTACATGGTCCCATGTTTTAGCCCCGTTTGTTGGGGTTGTTTTATAGTCCTCAAACCAGCTCGAAGCTGAATCTTTGAGGTAGCTGCCTAATAATTTCAATTTATAAGTGTCGTTCCAACGATTTTGTTCCGCACACTTTTCAAATTCGCTTATGAAAAAGATTATATTATCGGAGGCAGGGTCGAATGTTGGTGGTGTTTTAAACTTTGGAAGAATTGGATTTTGGTCGTCTAATTGTATTGCTTGGGTCAATGTGGTGTTTGCCATATTAATTGTATTTTTATTGTTGGTAATTTCAGGATATTGTGTATTTTTTGTTTCAGGGAAATGGATTCGATTATTTAACAAATGTGTTTCTGGGTCTGAATGGTATTCTGTATCAGTTTCGGTTACTTTAAATAATTGGTTATCTAAACTGTGTGATCTGTCTTCGGATGTTGTCGTACTGCGACGTGGAGGAGTAAATTTCGAGTATTGTGAAGTATTTAACCCTTGATTATTTAATTTTTTATAATTAACGTTTTTTGTATCACGTAAATTATAATTTCGTGACATTAGAAATTTGGCGCCTCCACCATATTGTCACACTACCGGATTGGTACAGCGAGGGGTTCATGGATGTGTGACGGTATTACGAGAGAAGGTAGACAGAGGGTTTAATAAAGCATAGAAACAGTACTTACAGACACTCGGGGAGTTTACGTATATTGAAAGCCATTACACAACTGGTTAACTACAGGTGGTGATTACAGTTTATGTCTTATCTATGATACTAACTATGTTGTTTATGATACTATAATTGTAATTGTCTTGTCAGGACGAACTGCGGTTTATATAGATGGGGACCGAGGCCGTTACCCGGGCGGTGGCCGGACTCCGTCCCTGACCATATATGGATGTGCGTGATAGGAAGATGATTCCTCCGTGGACCTTGGTTATATTGGTCACCCTCATCCGGTAGCGTCATTAGCGATGCTTACAGGGAAACGATAGTGTTTCTTGGGCCTAGGTGAAGTTAATAATTACTGGTCCTAATTTTTTGGTAACAATAGTGCAGTCAACCAATTCAAATTTGCTGCCTTCTATAAGGGATCGGTTGCCATTGAAAAGAGTTGTTGTTATATAGAGAGATATACCCTATTCACGATTCAATTGGGAAATATTGTAATGACAGTTTAGAAGGTAATCCAACATAATTTTTAAAGCGTAGCAAATTTTATAACGGTAGTTTATAAAGACAGAATGATATCTACTGTTGGTATCACTGAAGGCATAAAATCTTACAGCCAATGGATCAAGGTATTTTGGAGAATATTAAAAAGAATTAAAGACGTCAGTTGTTAGAAATTCTACTACAGCGTACATCTATTGAATCTTTCAAAATATGCCTAAATTCTTTTTTCGAAATTTCACCGTTTTTCTCAATTTTCTGGAAAACTACTGAACCGATCGGAAAATTTCAAACACAGCAGGAACGCTCTTTCAATTTGCCATTAGTAGTATAAATATGGGGCTTATGGACCGGAAGTTGCGGTGGGAGTACGTTTGGTTGCCTACTCTCCAGGCACGCCAAATTCAATTTTAACCGGAAATGGCGAAATTGGCGGGAAATTTGAATTTTGGCCTAGTGTAGGCAACCCTTGTTTTGTCGGGCGTGTATTGCGGGTGGCCAAATCTCCTCAACTATTTGCAGCCCCCCAATTGGTGGGAAATTTGAATTTGTAGTCCCGCCCTATTCGGGAAATTTGAAAATTTGACAGATGTAGCCGCACGCCCCCTATATGAAATATAAGGCGGGAAATTTGAATTTTGAAAAATGTAGCCCCGATATATGACATATGAAAAATAAGGTGGGAAATTTGAAAATTAGCCCCCCGCCCCTGTATATGACATTTGAAAAATACGGTGGGAAATTTGAAAATTTAACAGATGTGTCATTTAAATACGCGCGCGCCATCTATTTGACATTTGAAAAATTGGTGGGAAATTAAAAAGAAAAAAAAAATTGACAGATGTGTCATTTAAATGTAGCGCGGCGTGCGCTATTTGACATTTGGAAACACACACACACTGTTACCAACCCAAAATTTGATGGCAAACAGGTTTGCCAACCGCAATTTTTCTTTTGGTGGGAAATTTGAAATGCTTTCTATCCTTGTGTCAAGTCTAGGCTGGGCTAGGCTAGGCTGGACTAGATTACTGTGCATGTTTTCTATCAGACAATTGCGCATGCGTAGTTTTAAAGTTACGATTTTTTGAATATAAATAATTATTGTCGTAAAAATTGTTGTACAGGTAAGTTGTTTTTTTTGTGTTTAAATTTCATTCAATATGTATATATTTTTTAGAATGTGGATGGCATATTCTTGTTACCCAGAAAGGGTTGATACTCGTTCATCAATCGATTATTTGAAACAGGTGTTCAGTGATTTACTTTTTGATGTTGAACATGAAAAGGTATATTGTCGAAGTTCAGAGCCATTGGATCCTGAATATTTAAATAAAAAATCAGAAGAATATGAAAAAGCTGAAAAAGTCTGCGAATTATATTTAAATGGTGAAAAAAGTTTAGAAGATACAATTTCCGATTTAATTGAAAATTGTGATGCAAGAGAATTTGTTCGTGGCATAAAGCATCATCTTCCTAAGGAAATAGTGGAAAAGTATAAACTTAACGAATATGATAACGTTGTCGATGATGATGATGATGATAACGAAGATAATGGAAAGGAAAAATAAATTGTATTTTTTTTCTTTATGTTTAATTATGTTTTCTAATAAACTACATTAAACGTTTGATTTTTTTTTTGTTATTAATTCATTTATTGGCTTCCACTTTCAATCGGTTGTTGTTGTTGATTCAGTTCAATTGCCATTTTATTAACCTCTTCTTCTTCTTCTTCTAACATGTTGAATTTGAATCTTTTTACGGCCTTCTCTAATATATCGAATTCTTCTGATGTTTCAACATTCACCTGCATGTACTTTACAGGTAAATTCCCGAATTTTTTTATTAAAGTAATACTCTTGGGTGTATAATTTAACGCCATCATAATTCGATCTCCCTTAACAGTGATCGATTTTACACCATATCTTAAATTTTATTTAATGCAATAATTGTTTGAATAAAATTTGAAAATTCACTTACTGGAAAATTTGTTTCACAATTATATGTAGCATTTTCGTAGGTAAATTGATTTTATCGGTGGTATAAATCACTAAAGTTGATGGTACTGTTGCCATTTTAAAATACGAACTGTATCTCACTGCTGTAATTAAGTAACTAACGTCGATTATAATTTGTTACTTATTCGTAACAAAAAAAGTGGGGAAGGAGGATGATTTTAGATTAGATGAAATAACATAAACATAAACATTCTTGTTGATTTGATTTGACCTTGTTTTGATCAAATAGCGTTTCTTCAAGTGTATAGACTAGATGAGATAACATAAACATAGACGTTCTTGTTGATTTGATTTGACTTTCCTGCTAATTAGGTGATAGACAAAGAAAGAAGAAATGTGTGGAAAGAGGATAACTTTTTCCCAAAATTATCGATATTTTAATGTAGATTTTCTAATATCCTAAAGAGACCCAGAAAGGGGACTGTCTAGACATTTTTATTGGATTTTATTTGACTTCCGTCTAATATTCTCAAGAAGTGCGGAGAGGAAATTGTTAGAATTCAGTAGAAAATTATCGAAATTCAATTTATAACATTAAACACAGTTTGCTGTTGATTTTATAATCAAGTGACTTTGTGAAAAAATAAGTTAACTGCAGTTCATTGTTTATTTCGTTGAAAGTATTAAACAATATCAGAGAAAAAAATGCCTAAAGCATAAGTGTCGTGTAATATTTGTGGTAAATCGTTTGCAAGGAAAGATTCATTAGATCGACACACAAAACGAGTCTATTCGTCAGCAGCAGGTAAATTTTATCAAATCTTCCAGGTGGTCTGAACTTAAACAACAATTACTACAACATAAATTATTTAAATTTAACTTGGAACTATTTGCTGATTATGCACAAATGAAAGAAAAATCAGAAGAACAACACTCTGTTGAAACAGAACAACATTCTGTTAAAAGTTTCAACACAAAAATGATGTTGGTACAGAATGAAGATGAGATCCAATCAAGTTATCAATTAATGTTGGCAAAAATACAAACAAAAATGAATGAATTTCAAGAACGAGATAGTGGCTGGACATTAACTGGAATAACTCGTTTAGAAATCAATATAAATCAATATAAACCGTTGAGGGGAGCAAGTCAATATTTACAGTTACCTGAAAAAATCCAAAATAAACACGCCTGTATTAATGTTAAAAACGATGATGAATTTTGTTTTAAATGGTCGATTATTTCTGCTTTGTCCCCTGTCGATAATCATACAGATAGACCGCGATCATATGATATTGAAGACATTAAATTGGATACTATTATTTTGAAAAATGGTATCAAACTAGAATTTGGTAATTTGGATTTTCCGTTGAAAGTGAAAGACATCAAAATATTTGAAGACTTGAACCCACAACACAGTGTTAATGTATTTGGATTCGAAAACAATCAAATAATTGGTCCGTTGTATTGCACTAAATTGGAAAAAAACAAACATATCAATTTATTATTGTTGGAAAAGGATGAGCGAAGTCATTACGTTTGGATTAAGAATATATCGAGATTAATAAGAACTACCATTACCAAACATAAAAGTAAAATTTTTGTTTGCAATTTTTGTTTGTTACATTTTCATTCAGAAGATCAATTTTCAATTCACAAAAACGAGTGCAATCGAATGGTAACGATCATGCCAACACCTGAAAATTCCATAGTGGAATTTAAAAACTGTGAACGTCAAATGGAAGTTCCATTTGTAATCTATGCCGATTTTGAATGTATTTTACAAGATATCGATACATGTTCACCGAATCCTTCCAGTTCTTCAACAACAAATATTCAAGAACACATCCCATGTGCTTTTGCTTATTATATCAAATGTTCGTTCGATCAGAATTTGAATAAATTGCAAGTTTATAAAGGTGAAGACTGTGCAGACCAATTTGTCAAATCATTGGTACAAGATATACAACGAATTTATAATGAAATTATCATGAATCCAAAAGAAATGGAAGATTTAAACGATGAACAACTGGAAACACATTTTGAAACTAACATCTGTCATATTTGCAATAAAATTATCGATAACGATGATAAAGTAATGGATCATTGTCATCTGACTGGAAAATACAAGGGGCCAGCACATCAGAAATGTAATCTTCGTTATCGTGTACCAAAATTTTTCCCAATTTTCTTCCATAATTTCTCTGGATATGATTGTCATTTATTTGTGAAATCATTGGAAAAAGTTGTGGGTGATATAAATTTAATACCACTAAACAAAGAACTGTATGTTTCTTTATCAAAACGAATTCCTGTTAGTGAAAAAGATACAGTTGATTTGCGATTTCTAGACTCATTCAGATTTATGTCATCTAGTCTAGATAGTCTAGCACAAAATTTATCACCTGAAGATTTTCAAACTGTCAAGATGGTTTTCAATGATAATGAACAATTCAAGTTGTTGATAAGAAAAGGTGTGCTACCGTATGAGTATTTTAATTGTTGGGAGCGTTTAGAAGAAACAAGATTACCATCAAAAGAACATTTCAACAGTCGATTTTTAATGAAATCTTGTAGTGATGAAGATTATGAACATGCACAACGAGTATGGCAACAATTTAATTGTGAAAATTTATGGGATTATTTGAAATTATATTTAATTACGGATGTTTTGTTGTTGACGGACATATTTGAAAATTTTCGAAAAGTATGTCGAAAAATATACAATTTGGATCCCTGCCATTACTACACTGCACCTGGTTTATCATGGGATGCTATGTTGAAATATACTGGAGTTAAGATTGAATTATTAACTGACATCAATATGCATTCATTTATTCGTAGAGGTATACGAGGTGGCATTACACAATGTTCACATCGACATTCTGTAGCAAATAATAAATATATGGAAAATTATGATTCATCAAAACCAAGTTCATATCTAACGTATTTGGATGCGAATAATTTATATGGATGGGCGATGTCACAACAATTACCTTATGGTGGTTTCCAATGGCTCGAAAACGTTGAAACAATTGATATAATGGAAATTTCCGAAGAATCTGATACTGGTTATATTTTTGAAGTTGACTTAGAATATCCAAATCATTTACACGATAAACATAATGACTTTCCGTTTTGTCCTGAGAATAAAATTGTAAAACATTCAAAATTCTGTAAACTAATTACAGATCTAACCGATAAAACTAGATATATAATCCATTATAGAAATTTACAACAATGCCTTAAACATGAATTGAAAATTAAAAAAATTCATCGCGGTTTATCATTCAAACAATCGTCTTGGTTAAAACAATACATTAATCTAAATACTCATCATCGTACAATTGCTAAGAATACATTCGAGAAGAACTTTTTTAAATTGTTAAATAATGCTGTTTATGGTAAAACAATGGAAAATGTAGACAAAAGAAAGGATATTAAACTGGTTAGTCAGTGGGAAAATTATGGAAAACGTTTAGGTGCACGTGCACTAATCGCCAAGCCAAATTTTCACAGTGCAGCATATTTCACATCGAACATGGTAGCGATTCAATTGAATCGTATAAAAACATGTTACGATAAGCCAATCTACATTGGTTTTACTGTATTGGAATTATCGAAATGGTTAATGTAGGATTTTCACTATGAATATATGTTACCAAAATTTTCGGATCGGTTATGTTTGAATTATATGGATACTGATTCATTGATTTACACCATAAAAAGTGATGATTTTCATAATGACATCAAAAACGACATTGATGATCGTTTCGATACATCTGAATATGAAATAAACAATCCATTTAATTTACTATTAAAAAATAAAAAAGTTGTTGGTTTAATGAAAGATGAAAATAATGGAAAAATTATGAGAGAGTTTATTGGTTTAAGATCAAAAATGTATTCAATCGATGTAATAAATAGTAAATTAATTAAAAAAGCTAAAGGTGTTAAGAAGACCGTCATCACTGGTTTAAGTTTAGATGATTATCGCGATTGTTTATACAAAAAGAAGATTTTCTATGGTATCATGTCAACGTTCAGATCCCTCCTCCATAATATCTATATACAGAATTTAAACAAAATCGCACTTAGTTACTTCGATGATAAACGACTCATTCAACCAGATGGAATTTCAACATTAGCCTGGGGACATTACCGAATAAAAGAAGAAGAAGACGGAAATAATTAAAAATAAATTATTTCAAATTATTGAATAGTGTTAGAAAAATAAAACAGTCACGCAGATAAGAAGACTACACAATTGTAAGTTAAATACTTTTTCATTTACTTAATTGTTTACGAGTTATTTTTTTTTTACAGACGGAGACCACCAACACATTGGAAACGAACAAACAACAAATTTTCGTCAATAATTACATTTCTAATTACTTAAATGATGAAGAGTTTACAAGAAATGTGCAAGAAATCCATTATAAACAACTTTAATTTAGAAAATTGTAAGAAGATCGTAGGTTTATTGAAAATATTACCGACAACAATATTTTATTCAATACTATTCGATATGAATACCGTTTTTTTGGGATAAAATTTGGTTAATTATGAATGATGAAACATTTATTCCAGAAACAATTGATATTTTTGATGATAATTGGGATGATTTATTTCTTTCAACAAGATCTTCGAATTATATTGTTAGCACTCCATTTTTTTATTTCATATTAACTTTTTGTAATCAAAAATGGCAAACTTATTTTGAAGGTAAGAAACGTATATGTATTGAGTCGACTGGATTTTGTTATAAAGATAAACGTTTTTATATTTGTGAATCGTGTTATTTAAAATTAAATCAATTAGATAGAAATCAAAGGGAACATTTCAAGAGATTTTCATGGCATGAATGTATTTTAATTAAGAGTTTTAAAGACTTTATTGAATGTTCTAATTATTGGTGTCATATTTGTATTAAGGAATATTTATTTACAGTTCAAGATTTTGAGGAATGCAGTCGTTTCATTCATAAAACATATTTAGCAAAAAAACATTCCTATATTTATTTTGAAGATTCTGAGGACACAGAATCAGATTCAAATTAAAATAAAAAAATTGATAATGTTCTTTTACAGGATTATAGAAATATAAAGAATTATTATTAATAAATAAATAAATCATAAAAGATAATTTGGCTTTTTCTCACACTAATATAAATATTTGTAAACTAAAAAGAAATAGAGTCTAAATACTTCAAGTGTTTTTCAAGTGGATATCGATTTTAGACCTTTCTACGAAGCGGTGTCCGTCATATACAGCGTACGTGACGATTTTCTAGTTATAAAGTATAGTCGGCTCGTAGGAATAGAGAAAATAGACTTATAAATCAAATTTTATGATAGGATTCAACAAAGAAATTTGTCTATTGTAAATACTAACAAAAGTAATACAATAATTTACAATTCATTGCCAGATGTGAAGGAATATCTTCTTTTCCTAACGCAGGTAGTTGGGGTGGGTGGGTAGAAAGTTCAACATATTTATTTTATTCATTATGTGGACAAAATAAGATATGATATATTAAAAGATGTTATATAATAACAATAAAAAAGATTAAGTCAACTTCTTATTACAGTATTTATTTTCGCAACTTGCGAAAATATTTATTTTAAATGAATATTTTAAACATTGTCAAGAAAATTAAACAACAAAAACCAATTTATACGTGTATAGTTAAATGATAGTTTTAATTAACTAGAAAAATTAATACATATCTTAGTCAGAAAATTTATATTAATTTAAATTGTTATTCAGAAGTTGATATCGTTTTCATCATTAATGTTAATAACAATTTCTAATTTTTGAAAATAATTTAGGGTATCATCAATAATATGAATTCTTAACACAATTATAAATGACAATACCTAAGTAAACATGTAAATAAACATTTATTTTAAGGATAATTTTTAGTCGTCTGTTCATTTTTATTTTTTTAATTCATTAAACTATCGTTTAACTATACACGTTTAAATTGTTTTTTCTTGTTTAATTTTCTTGACAATTCATTTAAAATATGTCGAGCTTTCTACCCACCCACCCCAACTACCTGCGTTAGAAAAAGAAGTTATTCCTTCGCATCTGGTAATAAGTATTTAAGTAAACACTCAAGAAGTATCCACCCGAGTGAACACAACAAAAAAAATTTTAGATTTTCATTAAAAAAAAAAATGAGTTCAAAACAAATTATATGTAAGTACATATTCATTTATAGCATACATTTAATTTATAATTAATTATTATAAAACATAATTAAAACATAATTATAATATTAAATATTATAAAACAGTTTTCGAAGGACAAGAGATAACAGAAGAGAATTATAAATATTTAATAGAGAGTCAATTTGAGAGGTGGCAGAGGGAAGAACAACGTAAGTATTAATTTATAACATACATATTTATATTAATTTCAAATTATTGTAAATAACAACCAGAACGACAATTGGACGAAGAAATCAGGAAGTGGTTTGAACTGCGAAGAAACGAGGAACAACAACCACAACAACAGCCAAAGGAAATGATTTTAGAAGAAATTATGAGTAAGTACATATTCATTTACAACATACATTTAATTTATAATTAATTTTTAATTAAATATCTTAAAACAGTTTTCAAAGGTGAAGAGATCACCAAAGAAAAATATGTCGAAGTGTTACGAGAGCAAGAATATAATTTAAACAAGTGGCGGAGAGAAGAACAACGTAAGTATTAATTTATAACTTTTACATATTTACATTAATTTCAAATTTTTGTAAACAACCAGTACGACAACGAGAACAAATTGTAAAAGAAAAAATGGAAGAATTACAACAACAACAACGGCAACTGTATATCGATCAGTGGGAGTTGGAAGAGCGCCAAATTGAATTTCAACAACAGCAGCAACAACAATAACAACAACAACAAGAACAAAGAAGGGTTGTTATAGAATTGAAGATTAGAGTGCAAAGGCAATAATAAATAATAATAATATTTAGCGAAAAAATTAAAACAATTTACATTTTTAATAAAACATTTTATTGAAAAAACCTTCATTTTTATAATTCGTGGAAAGGAAATGAAAAATCATTTAAATGATCGTATAGTTGACAAGCGGTACAATACACTATAAATGGATGATTATGTTGCGTATTTTCACCATTCATTCCATATTGTTTACAGATGATTAAGTTTATTAAATCGTCATCGTTTTGATAAAATACCGGTAACTTCAACCATATATTGGTTAGATGAAGGGGATCCATTTTCAATAGATTAACTTTAACTAAATTTCTAATACACGATACTGCATTTTCTGTATCAAGGGCATTCTGTAGAATTACTGCACTTTGCGACATAGTAATCTAATCACTATCACTTATAACCAACACTTTGTGTTCTCCCGTTGCTCAGTATCCAGGAGCGATGGATGGGTTCGAAGGGGGTTCTTTTGGGTTTTAAAAATAGCTGTTATAGGGCGCCACCACGATTTATAAAATTGAAAGAATCCCACAATCGTGGAATAGGATTCCGTTAAACAAAATAACGTTGAAATCAAACAATTTAATGATTAACAAAAAATAACAAATGGACGTGAAATATACCACTCTAATAATGTGGCCGTTCTTATTATTCTAAAGGAGTTCGAACTCGTTTTAAATTTAGATAATTTATAAAATTAATGAAAATGATGTTTAAAATTTACTATACTGTATTCTGATTATCAATCACACAGGTGATACGCACTACAAGGTCGCATACCTTAGATAAATCCTGTGTGACTGGACAATCTTGACAAAGAATTTGCAAAAGTTTAAATTAACGATGAAATATAATTAATAATCAAAGAAACTTTAAAAAATACAGATTTATATAATCGAATAGATAATGATTTTTGAAAAGCGAAATTCATATAAAAAATCATCAACAGTCTCGTAAGACGTATGCAACAATACGTAAATAGAAAATTTAAATAAAGATAAAACTTATCGTTTTCGATGCCACGGTACAATGATGTAATCCACGCCACTGGATGAGTGAAACGCACGGTAACAGGAACGACGAATGAAATGCCAGTTACGTTGAATGCTCAATTACGCCACTGGATGAGCGATAGTACCCGTACTGGATGAATAACGCCACAATGATGCTTGTGCAAGCAAAAACTCCGGATTTATTCCAGGTCTCTAAATATACCCCTAAACAATTTAATTAGAACCCCAAAGAATGAATTTGAAAAGAAAATATTACCTTTCTCCGGGGTATTTAACGATATCGAAAATATTCCAAAAGGAATCGGTACGGTAAATTCCCAATAATTAAATTGACAAAAAAACGAAACAGAAACTAACGTCTGACCAATTTAACGTTTGAACGGGAAGTGAACGCTACAAAATCGGGGTACTGAAAACGTGTTTCCCGAAAACGTGATTGCGCACAGATCAAAAAGACACCGTGTTCATAAACGCCGTTGGTACTAGTAATTAAGGGCGAAAATAGAATAAACACAATAAACAACGCCGTTTTGGCTAACCGAGTACCGGAAATGAAAAAGGCAGTATACTGCAATACCGACAATTATCAGGTTGTTTAAAAATCATTATCTCCTCAACTAAAAATCAAAACATCCCCAAACAGCGAAAGATGGTCGAAAGCAGAAAATTGGAAAGTAAGTAGACCAAATGAAATCAAACTTACGATAATCAAATGGTACCGTTGATTCCCAGATACGTACAAAATAAGAAATAAGAAAAAAAAGGTAGAGAGAGACCTTCAGTTTCGGGAGCCCAGAGCTTAAGAGGGAAGGAAGGAAAAGGGAAACTCCATTAAGCGGGGTTGCATCCCTACCTCTGAAGGTCTACTGCTGAAAGAAGTAGAAACAATAAAGAAAAAACAGGATAAAGGTACGGGACACTGCAGCAGAGACAGTGTGAAGGTTGTTATAGCACACCCTCAAGAAGCTTAAATGGCTATAAGAAATCAAGGGTTGGATGGTTGCAAGGACAACGAAAATGCCACCCTGCAACCAATAGAACAGGCCTAAATCTGTTGGGATCTAGGACCTAATCCGGAAAAACGAAGAACGACACGAGATACATCAAGATGTCCAAGCATCCATCTAAAGCGGTAAGAGAAAAGAAACGGTACGGTACGGTAAATAGATGAACACTCGAAACATCCCGATATAAACGACATATCGCTCTTCTAGCAACGTCAGATGGTGACGTAAATGGTACCCAAGCAATTAGTAGGACCCTATGGCCTCCTACTCCAGCCAATGTCTCCCTAAAGGAAGAAAATCAAAGCTCAGAACAAAAACGGAAACGATAGTCAGGGAAATGGAACATTTTAATATTACACACTATTACTACTGCACAAATTTTTTATTTTATTTATCAAATTTTTCAAAGAGTTTAATCTATCTTGAGTATAATAACAATTACAAGTGTCTGGTCCATTAGTAACGTTATTTTTTGACCAAGGGCAATCTACAAAATGTATACCATGTTCATTTATAATCTCTTGCATCTGTTCGTACGGCACAAGCCTTTTTAATAAATTTTTTATTAAGAATTTATCATTTCTATGTAGTTTATTATCTAAAAGTAACAATTTAGCTTCTATAATGTAATACTGCAATTCATACATTTCTCACATACATTCACAAAAAGAATGAATTTAATTTTGAAAAATGACCTATTTTATATTAACTCCCCCACCATATATTATAATTATACACGAATTAATTTAATCTATAGATTACTTTTAAGTAATATCTTTAATATCAATCCAACTATTATGAGTATTATCAAATCCCAACCACTTTACATATAATTTGTTCCCTTTACGGTGAAGCACTTTTTCAATTAAATAAATACTAGGGTAATAGGTTTTTTGTAATTCTTCTTCATAGAAACATCCACTGACTAATTGACCATGTAAATCTTCTAACAAATATGTTACAGGATTGGTGTTATTAATTTTTATAATTTTAAATAATTATGTTGTCCAATTAGGTGTGTAACCCTTATCAAATAAATGCTTCATTTTACTAATACGTACAAGATTATTAATCTTGAATTTTCCACCACTAAATTTTTTCAAATGATCATAAGATGTTTGAAGAATTTCCTCTTCATTATCTTTATTTACATTGACAGGTTTCGTTTTAATTGTTCGATGAATTGTATTATTATAATTTTTTGTGACGTCATCGAGAATTTTTATCCAATTATATGAAGCATTTATTGTAAACAATTTATACAATTTACTCTTTAAAGTTCTAATTACACGTTCAGCAATTGAAGCTTTTTTCACACTATATGTATTATAATGATTTATATTGAACTTTTGCATCAAAGATTGAAATTCTTTGTTGAAGAATTCTTTTCCTTGATCGGTCTGAAGATTCTTTGGATAGCGTTTCTGTTTACTTGTCAATATGGCTTGCATTGCTGATGTTACATCTTTAGTATTTTTCGATTTTAACGGTTGTGTCCAAAGAAATTTGGAAAAACAATCAATTACTACTAAAATAAATTTATGTCCATTATTATATTTAGCATTTTGACCAAATTCAGCTAAATCAGCTTGCCACAAATCATCAAGTCCTTTAATAATTGTATGACGACGTGAAAAATTTTTACGAGCCGGCTTAAACAATTCATTCACAACTTGTTCTTTAGACATTGTTTATGTTGTTGTTGTTGTTGAAGTTGGTGTAATATGCTTTGAAGTTGTGTATGATTTTTCAAGTTTCCTAATTCTTTTAGTTAATAATTGAATTTTTGATGAGTTATTCGATAATAGTTCTTCTAACTGTTGATATTTTTGAAAATTAGCTTGTATTTGACTTTTAACAGTGTCTATATTTGTTAAATATAGTTTATTTAGATCGTCAAGTTTGATTTGATTTTCCTCTATTGTTTGATTTAGTTTCTCAATATTCTGCATCAATGTAGAATTAATATGTTTTTTAATTTCTTGTTTCTTTTTATCAACATAACCTTTAGTGCAGCAATCATTCATATCTATACCATCTTGTAAATTACATATTCGGTGATGTTTTAAGTCAAGATTCCCATCACTTGTATGACTATATAAATTATACCAAACGGGATTTTCACTAACTTCAAATTTTCTCTTCCAGGCACGTCCAAATTTGTCGATACTCATAATGATACTAAATAGAATTGAAATGAAACCAACAAAATTTATAGCTTTTTTTTTTTATTCAAAATTTTCATACAATGCAATAACATTGGTTAGAGCGCACATACAATTTGAAATTGAATGAAACATACAAGTAGGTTCAGATTTATGAAGGCGTAGTTGTTCAGGTAATTCTTGAACTGTTGATGTTATATAAAGAAAGTCTTCAAGAAATTGTTTCTTTTCCAATCCCTTTACGAAAATATTCCTATATCCCAAGGTCACTCGATTAATAATTCTACCAAATTCCATTGAATCAACAAAACCGTCCTCCCATTTTAAACCATGATAATTTTTTATTAACCAATGGGCTTGTTTCTTACATTCCAGTGACAGTGCATTGAAACAATATGGTGGTTTAAAGACAAAATGACTTATCTTATTTCCATCATAAGTGGCCAGTTCTTTAGGTAGGAATTTATTATTTGGTAGACAGAATCCTTGTATATCGACGTATAGAGACATATTGTCTAATAAATTACACCAGCTTCACGTAATTCTTCTTCAATAGCAATAATTTCGTTATGATGAGAATTGTTTCCAGCACTACGTGATGCATACAACAATGCTAAGCGAGAAAATAATTCATTTGGATCATCCCAATAAACATATTCAATTGGTTTACGATTAAATTGTAAATATTGACCACGCCCACTTGTTGTTGAATCCAATAATGTTTTAACTATATTCATATATTTTGTTGATCTATCTGCTTGTATTTTACCTGATTTTTCATATTTTTTACGGTATAAATTTGTTATATTGATAATTTTCTTATATGCTTCACGATCTTTAGTTGTAAATTGTACAGTTGGGATGTCCTTTAGAAAAACCAAAGCATACAATCCTTCTGTACCTTCAAATTCTTGATGTAACACTTTCAAATTACCATTATTTCCGATTTGTACAACTGTATTTCCTATGATTATTTCATTCGTTGTCTTCTCATAACGAATTTTTTTTGTAATGGATTCATCTTTATTAATTAATTTTTGAATATACGGTTGCGCAATTTGAGGATATTGAGTGTTATTTACAAATATCTCATCTTCCTTATTATCATCATCATCCTTCTTATAAATATATTCTTTTTTTGGTATAAATGGGGAAAAATCTTGTTGATTTATTGGTTCTTTTTTAATTTCATTTTCCCCTTTTATTACATCTTCTTTCCTTTTTTTCGACTTTTTTTCAATTACTAATTCGTCGAGCGGTGTCTTGATTGGTTCAAAAAATTTATTTAATGCATCACTTTGTTTATTTTGTTCAGATTTTAATTGTTTGAATTTTTTTCGAACACTACTGGCTGCTTCAATCAATTTCTTCTTGACTTGTTTCTGTTGTTGACTTAACATGACTGTTGTTAACTTGAGAATAAATAGATGATTTACATATGAGCTTTATTTATATGTTGTTGGTATTGTAATAAAACAATCGAAACCTTTACGGTATCGTCCATTAGTTTCATCTTTCATTATTACTAAGAATCCATATTGTTCCTTCCAACATTCTCTACATATATTTTTGAACATCTGAAAAGTCATATCGCTTCCGACATTCTCATTGTAAATCATTTTTAGGTTATGTTCATCTTGTTTAAAAACCACAATCACATTTGCATTGTCACGTATCAATTGTTTTGGAATTCGTGTGTAAGTTTGACACAAATAAAAACAATCGATATTCTTATGTCGTCCCATACTAAAATATTCTCTAATTTTATTTTGTTCACTTCCGACAACATCATCAAATATAAAAACTGAATTATTTCTAGCATCACAGGTAGGAATTATTTCATCTTTATTTGTAAATGTGAAATATCCTAGTCCTTTCACTTTACCAAGTATACTTTTTAAAAATTCATATTTTGGTTGAAAAAGAGATTTTGAAAAAATATAGACATTTTCATAACGTAACCCATTCGTTTCTAACAGAAGACTAATAATCACATTAGTTTTACCAGATCCACTTGGTCCACAAATGATCGTTCTCATTATATTCGGTAATAATGGACTATGTCGACAATTATTATTATTTGATAATAAATGATTATCATGATTCTTAACTTTTAAGGACAGTTTCTGCTTAACAACGTTAACGCTCATAATGAATTACTAAAAAGAGTGCCTGAGTGAAATTCTATTTATAGTGGAAGAATTTAGTCTTTAGTTTTCAGTTAGATGTTGACGTTCAAAGGTGACGGTCTTGTTAATTCTTTAATTAACAAATTACCAATTGAACTACATATTCCGGGCTATCAATATTGTGGTCCTGGTACGAAACTAGAAAAACGATTAGAAAGAGGTGATCCAGGAATTAATGGATTAGATCGTGCATGTAAAGAACGCGATATAGCTTATTCACAAAGTACTCATCTAGAAGATCGACATAAAGCTGACAAAGTTCTAGAGAATAAAGCTTGAGAAAGAGTTCGATCACGTGACGCTTCGTTTGGAGAAAAAGCAGCTGCCTATTTGGTAACGAATACAATGAAAGTTAAACGAAAACTTGGAATCGGTCATACATGTAAAAAGAAGCAAAAGAAACAAGTTGCATTCAAAAAGAGTATCATTGATCCATTGAAAGATGTCGTTAGTGGTTCCGACAGATATCAAAAAATTATTAAAGCAGCTCATGTTGCCGTCAAAAATGTTGGTGGTCGTAAACGGGTTCGTTTACCAAGAGTAATTCCTATACCGAAAAAATCTGGAGGTTATCTACCTTTAGTATTTGCTGGCTTATCAGCTTTGGGAGCTTTAGCAGGTGGTACAGCAGGTGTAGTGAAAGTTGTCAATGATGCTAAAGCTGCAAGAAAACAATTGGAGGAGACACAACGACACAATCAATCAATGGAAGCTATTGTTTTGGGTAAAAGTGGAAATGGCTTATATTTGAAAAAATATAAAAAAGGATTGGGATTGTTTTTAACAAAAAACTTCCATTAAAACTACCTTCTCATCCCTTAACTGATCATCAATTACGAATATACGCTAAGCAACTTGAAATTCCATATTTTCGAGGTGTTTTCATGAGAGACGATTTACCTTTAAAAATTAGAAAATATGAAACAGGTATCATAAATTTAGATTCTCGAGAAGGTAGTGGTACACATTGAGTAGCGTATATAAAGAGAAATAACAAAGTGTTGTACTTTGATAGTTACGGAAATCTTAAACCACCTAAGGAATTAATTAATTATTGGAAATGTAAAGATATTTTATTTAATTATGACAATCTACAAAAATCTAATAGATATAATTGTGGTCATTTATGTTTAAAATTTTTATATAATAAAGGTGTTTGAACATTAAGTCAGTCATGTCTTTAACATTCACGCTGAAAGGTCGTAACAGTGTTTTATCTACAGACTTTTATCCACCAATCAATTTGAAACCAAACTGTAGTTATTCACTAGCTCTAATTGGTTTTCATACATACAATACAATACCAAATATTGAAGAAGGACAGAATAAATTTTACTATAAACATAATGGTATAGAAAAAGACATAACCATTCCTACTGGTGTATATGAGATAACACACATTGAAGATTATCTACAACAGCAGCTTAGTCCATCTAATGTTGTTGACAAATCTGAATTTCTATCATTGAAACCAAACAATAATACATTAAAGTGTGAATTGAAAAGTAAATATGAAATTAATTTCACAAAAGACAATGGTATTGGGAAATTATTAGGATTCTCTAATCGAATTCTACCACCAAATCAACTACATTCATCAGATCAACCTGTGGAAATTATCAAAGTTCTATCTGTTCGTATTGAATGCAACATTACAACAGAATCATTCTACAATAGTCGACCATCACATACAATTTATGAATTTGCACCTGCTGTAGATCCAGGTTATGCAATAAATATCGAACCAAAAAATCATATATATTTACCAGTTTTGAATAAAAGCTTTATTGATAATTTAACCATTAAAGTGTTAGATCAAAACGGTAATTTGATTAACTTTCAAGGGGAAGAAATTGTGATCAGATTAGAATTAAAAAATAATGGGGTTAGTTTTTCATAGTGGTAGTGGTGGGGATATTTATAATATAACACCGGATATTCAATCATTACCCATCAGTCATCATTATCAGTCGACAACGTCATTAACACAAGCAAGTATTCAAATATTGAAAGCTCTTGGTTATAATGTCCGAAAAACTACAAGTATACAAAAAGCTACGTTTCGACGACAGCATTGAAAAAGAGGAATACCACACATATCATCCAACAATTTCATCATTTCAAAATAATGATGAAATAGAAATTAATATTAATCAACAGGATATATTTATCTCTTTTTGTGAATCATTTTTATATTTAACTTGTAAAATTGAACAAAATGGTCAAGAATGCAGTTTAACAAACAATTTTGGTGCATATCTTTTCGACTCTATTTCATATGAATTGAATGGGAAGGAAATTGAAAAAGTACGAGATGTCGGAACAACAACAACCATCAAAGGGCTACTTTGTTATAATTACAATGAGCATAGAGCTCTAGAGATTGCTGGTTGGTCCAATAAAAATAATAATACAATTGTAACTCTATCATCTGATAAAACATCTGTGAATCTACGAATTCCATTATCATTTTTATTTAGTTGTTTTCACGATTACAAAACAATCATCAATGGTAAACATAAGATCCGTTTAGTACGTAGTCGTACTGATGATAATTGTTATCAAAGTACTGATACAAGTAAAGCTGTAATCAAGATTGAAGATTTATGTTTAAAAGTGAAACATGTATATCCAAGTGATCAATTAAAATTATACCTTTTAGATCAAATGAATAAAAATATTCCTATTCAAATTGGATTTAGAAATTGGGAATTACTAGAATTACCCTCGTTAAGACAATCTAAGAAAGATATATGGAGTGTTAAAACAACTACCAGCTTAGAACGACCACGATATTTAATTATTGCCTTTCAAACTGATCGCAAAGACAATCCAAATAAGGATATTAGTAAATTCAAACATGTTGAATTGACAAATCTTCGTGTATGGTTGAATTCACAATGTTATCCAAATGAAAATCAAAATTTTGATTTTCGAAAAAATGAATATACTGAAGCTTATCAAGCATTCATTGATTTTCATCGACATTTTCACAATAATCATTCATCTACACCATTTACAACTTATGCAGATTTTATAAATCAATCGATTTTTGTCATTGATTGTTCGAAACAAAACGAAGCCATCCAATCATCGACAGTTGATGTTAAATTAGAATTTGAAAGTAATAATAATTTTCCTGATAAAACTAGAGCATATTGTATTATTGTACATGATAAATTGTTTGAATACTATCAGTTAACTGGAATTGTAAAGAATATTATTTAAGAAATAACACTTTTTCAAATTACATCACAATATAATGAAAAATTTTTTTATTTTTATTGTAAACTTTATTTTTTCCAATAAAGCCTTATTATTATAATTTTTTCTTTTTCAATCAAAAAACCTAGACTAGCCTAGCCTTGCCCAGCCTAGACTTGACATAAGGATAGAAAGCATTTCAAATTTCCCACCAAAAGAAAAATTGCGGTTGGCAAACCTGTTTGTCATCAAATTTTGGGTTGGTAACAGTGTGTGTGTGTTTCCAAATGTCAAATAGCGCACGCCGCGCTACATTTAAATGACACATCTGTCAATTTTTTTTTCTTTTTAATTTCCCACCAATTTTTCAAATGTCAAATAGATGGCGCGCGCGCATTTAAATGACACATCTGTTAAATTTTCAAATTTCCCACCGTATTTTTCAAATGTCATATACAGGGGGACTACATTTTTCAAAATTCAAATTTCCCGCCAATCGGGGGGCTGCAAATAGTTGAGGAGATTTGGCAACTCGCAATACACATCCGGCAAAACAAGGGTTGCCTACACTAGGCCAAAATTCAAATGTCCCACCAATTTCGTCATTTCCGGTTAAAATTGAATTTGGCGCGCCTGGAGAGTAGGCAACCAAACGTACTCCCACCGCAACTTCCGGTCCAGAAGCCCCATATTTATACTACTAATATCTGAAAATTTCAATTTAAAAAAGGTATTTTTTCTATAGCCGTCAAAAAATCGTCACATTTTTGCATAGTTACCGATACGCAAAGTTTGACGTTTTTTAACAGTGAAAAAATATCTTTTTTTCACGGTTTTTCAATGAAAAAATAATATTTTTTCACTGCAATTATTAGAAACGCGAAAAAACATCACTTTTATTTATCATCGTAACTATGTAAGCAGTAGACAACTCGATTTATCAGATCATTTTGCTGCAACTAATTTCTGTTATTTTCTCTTCTTCTAGCGGCTGTAGAAAAAACGTTGTTTGTATTTCGTGGCGAAATGTGTGTTTTAATGGCACCTTCGAATGTCTTTTAGGTCTCGACTAAAAGGACATTCTCAGGTGCCATTAAAAAAACACACATTTCGCGCACTTAATACAAAAATAACTATTGCCTTCAAAATCAAAAAAATTATACGAACAACAGTATAAAATATTCATTACTTGGTGTCACGACAAAAAAGCAGAAGTTGATGAAGATTCTCTGTTAGTATTTTTTAATGGAAAATCAAAATCTAAATTTTTAATAAAATTTGATATTTCTTAGACTTTTGTTGTCATGGAAACAATTATTCATTTTTCATTATATCCCTAGGGATATAATGAAGTACTTTAGTCCCTGTTTTGAGGGACTAAAATCTCACTTTAGTCTCGGAAGTGCAAAAAGAATTTTTATGTAATTTTTTTCTAAAAATAAGTATTTTTTATATAAAATAATAATCAATACCTATGTTTAAATAATTTCATTTTATATTTCATAATAAATTTAGTCTTGAATAACTTTTAGTTTTTCTTTGAGGAATAAAGGAAAATCAGTAATAACTTATATGCAAATGACCATTTGCTTATCACAGCATTCAATACTCGAGTCAATGTTAATAAATTGAAGTTGTAACATTGACCAATTTAATTTAAGAGGGTAATTTTAATTTTGATTTATTCGTAGAAACGATCAGCAGTTATTATTCAACAAAGCAGTTATTATTCAACAAACTTTAAAATTTACCACTACCTTTCTTTGGCCAGTATTCACTCGAACGTCGAGATTTCAAGTTTGTAGTTTGAGAAGAGTTGTCGTGGAATGCCTTGCTCGTTTAAGTGCCATAGTTTTAACAGAACCATTATATATACAGGCGATTTTTTAAAAAGAATCTGCCCTATGAAAGCTCGCATATGCCTTCTTTTGGAGCTTTGGCACGTCACGTTGTGAACGAATTTGCAGATCCCATGAAATTTGAAGAATTATAATTACATACGCTGGCTATTGTCTTGAGTATCCTAAAAGTATATTGTCTAATTTCAAAATTTGGCGTCTATTAAATGGGTTACTGCGGACGTGACTGACATAAATGCAGAAATGCGGTCATACACTCATAAGTTGTTACTCTAGTAATGTGTCATTTCTTTGGATTAACTTCACAAGGTTAGAATTTTTACAATTTCTGCGCCTAATGCCAGAAATACCGACGTTTAGAATTCAAGTTTAATTCAGGATATGCATTTCCGAGTTCCATATTTCATACCAATTTGGAACAAAATGGTTCTAAATTTGTAGTGCAGTTTCCAAGGATCGGCGATGGCCTAACTGCATTCCTCCAATTGTTTTACAATGTGTCACTAAGTAAATGTTTCTGCGAGAGTTCTCCATCTGACTTCTCGTCAGAAATGCACCAAGGAAAACATGTAATTCAACTTTATACAGTTTTCGGTTAATATATACATATTGCCAGTCCCGAAAAGTATACTTCTGGGAATGTTTTCATCTATTATAAAACCCGAATGGGGACGACGGTCCCTTATCCTTTTCCAGCGTACTATAATCCTGATCAGCAAAAAATCACCTATTTAGGAAAAATAATAATAAACCAATACGTATAAGCATTCAAGGTTCAGAAGGTTAACCCTAGCAAACTAAAATACAATTGAGCCCCAGTAATGGTCATAACATATACAAAAGGCCTTATAAATAAAGGCGTAATGAAACATGCTTCCTCAAAAAACTTTCACAGGCATCACTCAAAAAATTTTATAATGAACAATATGGGGAATAACGTAAGCTGAATCTTTAGGAAAGACTCTAAACAGAAACAGAACCAATTGTGGAATGCAAGTTACAATGTGCATGTATCTCTATGAGAAATAAATTTGGATGTCTGATGAATCTTGTTCACCACTGCTACACACTCGTAGTCTTAGCAGTCATCGTAATTATTTTTACAGTCCCAATTTTAATGCCAGAACGTAATATTCCGATAACACCCATCAATGTAAAACTCAATAAAAAAAATAGGTAAAAATGATTTCTTCAAGTATAATCAACCAACGTGTTTATTTCGATCCGAAATATGTTTTGCCATCAAGTATGAGAAATGGATAAAAAGAATTATTTGAAACAACAATATGACCATCAAGAACTCTACGAATCATAAGGAATGTATCGGAATCATTGAAATTATATAAATTTTTGCAGAAATTAATATAATTAATGAATTTTTAATCTTTGAATTAATGAATACAGACATGGTACTTCTTATGGTTTGACAGAGCACAATATGTTCAACCCATTAGTGCATGTGTGGCCAAATTCTCACCTCGTCGATACTCTGTGAATCCGACAGGCGCGCTACTGTGGCTCTTTAGTCGTTAGAGACCCGTAGTCCACCTCCGAACTGAATTTATTTACGCGGTTCATAGTAATTATCACTGTGAGGTTAAGTTTGAACGCGTGTTTCACATTTGTGTAAAAAAAATGGGCATCATCCGTGGCAACCCATTTGCTGTAGCTACAAAATGCAGAGTTTTATTTTAGAGAGACCGGAAAGTAATATAGTTTCTGCGCATATTACTATGTGATTGTCATTTATCAGCTCATTGTGTTCATCAAAGTAGTGGCAAAGATATTTTGAGATTATAGTGACTTGTTTAGCTGTAAATAAATAATTCAATTTGATTTTTTTTTACAATTTTGGGTGAAATGGCCAGTCAAAACTCACAAGGAAAGGGGCACAACTATACCTCTCCGATTGTGATAAAATTTGGTATACAGGTAGAGCTTTAAAAAATAGTCGATGCATTTTTATTTTGGCTGCCCATATTCACTTTAAGGAGGTGAAATTGCTCCTTAAAGTTAACCCCCAAAAACACACTTTTAGCTATACCATGTGCGCCACGCTATTCCTCTTCGCAGTAGCCTATGACTTTGTTAACTTAGGCCCCCTTCTTGTTCCAGCTTTGTAATTTGCGTTACCGACTTACTTTTGTTTGAACATTGTCGGTAATGCAGATTATGGAGTTGAAATAAGAAGTTGACCTACGTTCACAAAGTCATAGGCTACTGCGAGAACGAAATAAGATATCGAATTCATTCAAAAACTGAAATGTTATATACAACCAATACCATATTATGGCCCAGCAGACAACAACCCTCCGGTTTGCAGAGAATGAGAAATATCTGTGGGGTAATACTTTTTGCCCCCCCCCTGGTCACAATTTTAGGAAATTCAAGTTTTTCTCCGCGTAATCATAAACTTTATAGAAAAACTAAAGTTACGTGTTTTTGGTTTTTTCGATTCATCCTCTATTTAAAGTGTTGCAATCCCCAATATATTATAACGTCCAAATTGAATTATTATAATAATTCAATTTGGACTAAACTACTATAGTAGTATTTTCGTATCAGGAGACTAATCAAAAAGCTAAAAAGTTGTTTCTAATGATCATTAGTGGATATCGTGAAGAATTTTTAGGATCGTGTATTGCAGGATAAAATAAAAATAGTATTGCTGTTTTTGAAAGAATTCGATATCTTGTTTCGTTCTCGAGGTATAGCTAAAAATGTGTTTTTCGAAGTTAACTTTAAGGGGCAATTTCGCCCCCTCAAAGTGAATGTGGACAGCCAAAAAAACCTGTATACCAAATTTTATCAAAATCAGAGGGACAGTTGTGTCCCTTTCCTTGTCAGAAAAGGTACCTATCCGGGATTACATGCTTTTTGAGTTTCGAAAGGGTCGTAACGCAACTGTTACTACCAAAAACATTTTTGCACAATCAAGTTTTTTTGTTTATTTACTACAGCTGATTTGACAACAGTAAGTTGCTTTTACTGTTGTTTACTGGTTGCCATGATGCAAACATGAAAGGAAGGTACAACTTGTACTACTTATCTAATGATGAGACTACAACATAATCAAAATTTTCGTTGTGTTTGTATTGTTTAAAATAAACTTGGTGGTACAAAAAAACTTGATCGTGCAAAAAATATCATAAGCATCACCTACGGTAAGGGACTTTATAATTCCTGATACTTAATATCCTTTCACGATATTTATCCATTTACTCATATCGATCAGGAAGATGAACGTTAGACAATGGCGTACTAAGGGCGGAAGTCAAAACAAATCCTTGTCACACAATCGAAAAATTGTCAAACAGTCTTGACCAACATTGGCTAACCATCCGAGAACATTTGCAGCAGATTGAGAAAGTAAAAAAAGGAAACAGTTGGGTGACGCATAATTTATCAGAAGAGAACAAAGCTAACCGATCTACCACATGCAACTTATTGCTTCAACGGTACAATACAGAAACGTTTTTTGATCGTTTTATCGCCGGAGATAAAAGTAGAACCTCTATGATAATCAGAAACTCAAAAGGCAGTGGCTCTCTCCAAATGAAACGCCACGAAGAACAGTTAAGCCAGGTTTATTCGCGTGTGTTTGGTGGAGTATTCGCGGCGTTGTTCATTTGGAAGTGCTGAGAACTGGACAAACTGTGAATGCAAACGTTTAGAATTTGCAAATAAGTATATCGATAAAGATTTTGAGTTTTGGAGAAAAGTACTTTTTACCGATGAAAGTAAATTTAACATTTTTGGATGTGATAGGAAAGGCAAAGTTTGGTGAAAAGTTAACGAGGAATTGAAATATAAAAAATTAAAATCTATTGTGAAGCATGGGGGAGGTAATGTGATTGGCTGGGATTCAATGTCGGCTGCTGGTGTAGGAAAAATGGTTTTTGTTGAAAGCATTATGGATCATAAAAAATATTTGGAATTTTTTACGAGGCAATCTATCGCCATCTATTAAAAAATTGCAGCTTGGAGATCGTTGGATATTCCAGCAAGACAACGATCCTAAGCATACAGCTAACGTTGTACGTGAATGGATCCTGTATAATGAGCCCAAACAGCTACATTCTCCACCCCAATCACCGGATTTAAACCCGATAGGACATTTTTGGGATGAATTAGAAAGAAAAATCGTAGATTTCGAATTACCAATAAGAAATCATTGAAAAAATGCGTTACAAACATCGTGAGAAGAAATAAGGACAGATTTTACTAAAGGTCTAGTCGAATCAATGCCTAGACGTCTTCAAGCAGTAGTTGATAACAACGGAGGACCAACAAAATATTGAACAAAAAAACAAATACAAGGCACTGAGATTAGCGCGGCTCTTCGGTAGCTTAGTGGTCAGAGCACTCGTTCGGCAAACGAGAGGTCCTGGGTTCAACCCCCAGTCGAGCCAAACTTTTCTCAGTGTCTAGTTTACGATGCTTAGCATTGATATTAATTCATTCATTAACATCTACCTCTTATGGTTGGATTTATCCAAAAATTTCATTATCAGCCTAGCTGGGCTTTAACCAGTATATAATCTATCTGACGTAGACCGGCGATATCTGCTTGCGATTGCATTCGTATCGTCCGGCTGAAATTTAAATTTAATACAAGACACTGAGATTAGCGCGGCTCTTCGGTAGCTTAGTGGTCAGAGCACTCGTCCGGCAAACGAGAGGTCCTGGGTTCAACCCCCAGTCGTCGAGCCAAACTTTTCTCAGTGTCTAGTTTACGATGCTTAGCATTGATATTAATTCATTCAAAAAAACTTTTGTCTATATTTTTCTTTTTTATTAGACAAACGTCACTAATAAATTATCACATGGTATAGAATTCTTAGTGTATGTAGACTTTTGTAGGATAACGATTTGAGTTTTTTTTTAATCATTTCGAAAAATTAAGTCACTTTATTATTTTTTTTTTATATTAGCGTATTTTAACTCATTATCTATTATTTTTTAAATGAAAAATTCAACTAAACTTTTTTGTTTCTTGAAATGTAAGGAAATTGTATGGTGTATGTAGACTTTTGAGACTGACTGTAGGTTGAATTAATTTTTTTTTAAACCCTTAAAAACCTTAAGTTTCAAATTTGATACCGGTTACAAATCGCATTCGGCACCTACAATCGATTTTATTTTAATACTAGGCTGTTTACATGATACCTTAGACTGATAATCAAGTTAGAAAACAAAAACAATCGTCAAGTGTCGAAAGATGGCAAACAATATGATATTTCGGTTTCCCGTCGCATTGAATGAATGACATAGTTGTACAAAAAGTTTCGCTTATTAATTTCTTTGATTTGTTTATCAACTAATCTAGGTCTATCATCTTGTCTCTTGACAAAATTGCCAAATCTTTTTTTGTGGCTAATGCCACACTTTCGTCGTATTATTTATGGGCAGATAAATGAAAAAAACAATTATTTAATTGTATACTGTAGATAACAAATTTGATTGCCATCTATCTGCCATTAGCCAAAACTAGAATATACCGACATACAGGACGCATAGGTGTTTTTAGGCTCTCTAGCAAGTATAAGAGGAACTAAGTCCATATCTTTCCACACGATAAACATAGTTTTGTTTATCACTAATTTTCCAAAAGATTTTCACTTTTTTGCAGCAACAATGGTACCGTTGGAAAGATAATGAAATAATCTATAAATTGCAATACACTTTATACAAAAATAATTAATTTCAACAGATAAAAATAATAGGTGAAAATTCATCACATTTGGCCAACATAAATTTTCCGAATTTCAATCTCAAACTATTCTCCAAATAATCCGCTATTCATTACCTTTCAAACAAGCCCTGGTTCAGTCGTCTAAGTTTAAAAACTGTCCGTAAAAAAACAAAATTAGTATGTCGAAACCTTTCATCAATTTTCCGGAAAACCAACAATGCGATCGGAAAATTTCTGACATATTTGGAAAGCGCGTTTAATTGGCCACATGTTGGGTGAAATTCATTAGAAAATAAGCAATATTTGCCACGTTATGAGGGAAAATATAAAAAAAAACTGTAAAAAATGCTAAAAAACATGCTTCTATATTTCCTTCTGTAACTCCAAATTATATCCGAATTTCAAAAAATCATATATGTACTTCCCTCCCCCTTGAAATGCCCTTTTAAATACCGTTTAGAGCATTGAAATCCGTTGGAAAATAAAACAGATATCCAGTTTTCCAAATGTCTATTTTGGTGCCCTTAAATAGACTTACCTTAACTGGACTACTGGAAATTCTTCGTTCAAACGCAACTAAAACACTCCCAAACTCACCAAAAAATTAAAATAAAAACAAATGTAACGGATTACCACAACTAAAACACACTACGTAACGAAAACAATAACAAAATGGCCGACGCCTAATTCTGTAGCAATTTTCTACCTGTTGCCCCCACTTTCAACATCGCCTACTTGTGAACATAAAAAATGTCGATAATTACAGGAAACTGTAAAGAAACTGCAATTATATTTTAGTTTTTAATCTATAGATTAACCATCAAAGTATAGAAATTCTTATGATTTGCATTATTCAATTATGTTACAAGTTTACAGATAAAAATTCTAATTTTATTGAAGTTTTTATAATTCATATCTACACACCAAATTGTTAGCCTCTATCGGCAAGAAACTGAATTAGTTGATCGACAACCGACGAATCGAATTTACTTTTTCTGTTTCTTTGAAATTTTTGTATCAAATCCACCCTCAATCTTTGCTAAACATTCACAATTTGATTCGAAACAATGATTGGCCTTGCGTGAAAACTTACAAAATTTTTTTGTCTCTCTAGAAATGTGAAAACGTTCATTGCGATATTAAAAGTGCATCACGGCGTCACTTTATTTCTGAATAATGAAAGAAATCTTATAAAGCTATCTAGAGTTACAACTACAAGTACCTGCAATCAAAATTTATAAAAAAATAAAATATTAAAATTAGAATTCAAAGTAAAAAAAGTCCTAATGGACATTAGGCCGTACAATCCAAGCAAAACTATTCTATTTTGTTGCATAAATGTTGTGTAATTTTATATGACTCTTTGATAAAATAAATTCATATGCAGATGCTTAATTTGTAACGTTTCTTATTGTTGATTTTCTTCATTACATTTTAATTTCCCTAATTGATCAGCTCATTAGCCAAGTTAATCATATATGGTGGTAATAGTATATTTAAAAACTAATTTCAAAAGTCAAAATCTAAAACAAATAATGAACTTAAATGGAATCCAGGTGGAATAATTGAAAGATTTTAAAGTTTTGGAAAATGTAGCAATTTATAGTTAGAGTCGTTCCAGGTGAAAATCTATAAGCATGTTTCTCTTATTGTCTCACACTATACAGACAATAATTTGTTTGCAATGAATACAAAATCCTTCTATAGCAAATTGAAAGAGGTTTCCTAATTTCTGAGAAATATTCGATCAGCCCAGCAGCTTTTTAAATAATTAAGAAAAACCATTAAAACGGAAAAAAATTCAAGCGCAATTTTAAAGATAAAATCCAATCCAAATCCAAACTGGATTCTCCAAATGGTGAAAAGATTGACTTTGTTCTTTTTTCATTTCTTATTTTAGAAATTGAAACATGCAATTGGTCATTCATTGTTGGAGTTATTTTACTTTAATTTGCTCGAACTAGAGATATACAACAATAATCTATATCACTGTTGGCTGTGGTTTTGGTCGGAGCCTATACTTTATCATATTTGACATTTTTTGATTTAAAAAAAAAGAAAAAACTAGTAAATGAACCAATCCACGACATTATATAATTAGAGCACAGCCAACTGCAGGTGAAATATCGTTGAACACTCCACCATTGAATACTGAATTTTGATGTTGTGGCCTGAATTTCACTCTCGAGATATGGAACCAATTGATTATAAAGACGATAAAATAAAATTCTAAAATAATAACGAGGATCTTGGAAAATAAGCAAATAAAAATCCTAGAATAGCGTAAAACCAAAAAAATTCATCTTAGAATTCAATGTTTTAAACTCGCTAAGAATTAAATAATTTTTCATTGTTTGTTATTCCTTTAAAGATGAAACAATCTGCAGATTCTTATCAAAAATGGCATTTCTTGGTCCACAAGGCACATCTAACTATAATTACAATAATTTCTTCTTTTGAAAAATCATTAAGAAACCCATAATTATAAATCTCTTCTGTTTTCTTCATAATTTCCGTTATAACAAATGATTCGACTTGTTCCATATTCCATATTCTATTCAAGCTTTTTTTTCTTCGATTTTAACAGTTTTAACCCATTTCTATCCCATTGGTCTGTGAACCCAATTTTTGAGACTTCGAGAGCATAAATTCAACTGTAATTTCAACCGATTAAAAGTGATTATTTCACGACTAAATATAGAAAGTTTAGTAAAAGATTTTATCTATTTACGTAATCACACAATTATTCTTGAGAAAAGTGAACTTGCTTGGTCGGAAAATCAATTAGAAAAACGAATGTTTACAAATTAATTTGTTCTCTGTAACAGTAAACCATTTTGTTATTTTTACTATAATTATAGTGTAAATATTCCAGATTGAGTTTATTAATTATCTTTTCAATCCAAATCTAAAATAATCTTTACTAAAATTATTATTGAAATTAACAACAAAAACAAAAGAAAAACATTTTAATCTTTAATAAGCATGTTGATTGAGAATCGATTACAATTCTTCAAATTGCAATCTTTAGAAACATTCATACTGATTAGTAGAATTAGTTAAAAATCAATAATTAAGGATAAACAGATTTCAGAATTAAAAAAAAATCAGCTTATTAAAGGCTAAACATTTATCTTTCGTTCTTGTTGAAACCCAATGATTTAATATTAAAATTGTACCAACTAATTTTTCTAAGAAGCAGTTTAGCATACTTGTATTCTTTTTCTGATTTCCCACACGAATCTCTTACAACTGGTATTCCATTCAATCAACCATAGAAATTAACAAAAAGTGTCCACACTTTAACAAATTCAATCAGTCAGAGAACTTCTATCTTGTAAATCTTCTGTAGCTGAATACCACTGAAAATAGTCAATTTTGTATTTAAAAAAATTGTGTTATAAAAAGGTGGAACTGTTACATTTCAAGCTGTCTGCAATTTCATCCCAAAAGAATTATCAGAATTGACCATCGACTTTCGACCATTGTCATATCATTGAATATATGACCAATTCTCACGGACATCTCTACAATGATTCCAATCATAATTGGTTTAATTTCGGATGAAATGACTGCTTTTTAAAATAGTCTCTTGATTATCCACAAAACTGTCGACCAACTCAATCAATTTGAGAATTTCAGACGTCTTGTTCAACCATAAATTCCATCTAAAATGCATCACAAACCGTGTTATCAAAAGGTAGAATTGTTAGGCTATTTTACTAATTTGTAAGAATCTCAGAATGATTACCTGAATTATGGTCGGAAATAACAAATGTTCTTTTGTCGTAACATTCAATTCGAAACGCATTTCACTGCAAATCTCCACAACTATTTGCTGATTTTGATTTGAATCGATTGATCCATTTTCAAAACTTCCCCACGGTTGCGATTAGTGAAACCACCGGAATTGAATAATTTTCTATAAGAATCATTTACGACAATCTAAAATAAAAAATTAATGATTAAAAATTCGGTGGACAATGAATTTCATTCTTGTTTATACCGTCTGGATTGTTAACATTCCGATAGTTGTTAGAATTGTCAGATTTGTTTGTTCTTTGTAACAATTATTTTGAGAACGTTTCAGAGAATTTTCACCAAAACCTGAAACAACAAATTTGTGCTTTATTAATTATCAATTAACAACAACGATTAGTTTTTATAAAAACGAACTTGTAGACTTGTCTATGTTGTAGACATTACAAACATAACTATTGCTTCTGTAGGAAGATTTTTAATGACTTTATTTTCTAGTTGATCGGGGCCTGGAGTTTTATTATTAGAAAGTTTTTTAATTATCCCTATAATTTCTTTTGGTGTAGTTAAAATCTTTACTAGGGATTTACCAGATATTTCATACTCCGTATTTTTAATTTTATCTACTTCTTTTAAAATTTGTTCTTGTTCTGACGTGTAATCTTCTTCGTTTAATTGGAACGTGTTTTGGAAGGTGTTTGCTATTAAATTGGACTTGTCCTTATTTGTATAGATTGTAGTGTTATTGTCTATATCTTCAAGGGCGGGAATTTCACTGCGTTCCCTGATGAATGATTTAGTGAATTTTCATATGCTTCCGTCTTTTGTATTCAGTTTTTCAAGTTTCTCTTGCCATATTTTATTTCGCGTTTTAGCAATCAGACTTTTAATTTCTCTGTTAATTTGATTCATATGAAGTTTCAAGATTGGGTTTTGTGTCCTTTGCCACTGTCTTCATATTTTATTTCGAGATTTTATTAAGTTAATTGTTTGTTCATCTAAATTATTTTGTTTAGGATGGATGATTTTTGTTTTAGAGAGCTTTTGCTTGATGTCAGTTATTATTTTATTTAGTTTGTTGATTTCATTTCCAATTTTTTCTTTGGTATTAATGTTGTTATTAATTGTGATTGCCTCGTTGATGTCGTTTCTGAAGTTTTTCCAGTTTGTGTTGGCAAATGAAACTATTTTTATGGACTCGGGTTGGACACGTGGATGATCAATCGTGAAAATTACCGGATTGTAGTCAGAGTTCATTTCTCTTAAAGATAATGGCTTTGAGATTTTGTGAATTTTTTTGTTTAATGCTAGATCCACCGTGGTAAGTCTACTTCCGTTTGTGGGATAATGTGTTGGAGTATCCGAGTAATTTATTTCATAGTATTTGTCTTGTGCATATCTTTCAAGTATTATTCCACTGGTATTTGTGTAAGGGCATTTCCAGGAAGTGTGATTAAAAATTTTGAAATTTTAAATTTTGAATTTATGATGCCTCTTTAACAATGTTTTCGAGGTCGCCATCATGTCAATATCATTTACTTGTAAAAAGTTAATTAATTCTGCAGTTTTTTCGCGAACGCCGTATGCATTCCAGTGAGCCATGGTTATTTTACTCATTATTAATTTGGGACAGTATTTCAGTGAGGGCTAAGAACTTATCCCCTTCAGATTTACATACAACTAATTTTTCATTTAGCTGTTTGATGTATTTTAACATTTTGTTGATATTAATTAAATTATTAAGTTTTGATATTTCACTCATTAGATCATTAAATTCACAGACATTACTAGTGCTATTTTCAATAATATTTGGTACTTGCCTTTGATTTTCTTTTTCTTGTGTATCTCGTTGTTTTCGTCGTTGCTCCCATATGTTGGCTTGAGGCGCCGGTGCTTCTCTGTATTGGTTTCTTTTTGTGACAGTTGGTGTTTGTTGTCTGGTTTTCTCCATTTTTCTTTTATAAATTGGACACTGCAGAGTTGCTGATGTGATCACCATCGAAGTTATTACATCTTGGGTTTGTTTGATTTTCAATGGAACATTGCGATGTTAGGTGTTCCCCGAGGCATTTAATACAAACAGGCTGTGCATAACAATTTGATGCTGCGTGCCCCCAGGATTGACATCGATGGCACTGGGTCAATGCTGCTCGATTTCTCAGTCTTTCCCACGTTCTTTTTATGTTACACACGAATGGAGCTGCGGTTTTTATTTTGTTGATAGTAATGCTATTATCTGTCGTAACTAGGTACATGATCTTGTTTTATGTTTTCATTCGGAATATAATATTTTTTATTGGGAGTTTGTATATTGTTGTCAGTTCTGATATAATGTCCGCTATATCAGGAGAATGTTCTAAACCCTTTAATACAAAAGCGTGTGATTTGTTCGCTTTTGGCGTATAAGTGTGAAAGTCCACGTTTTTATTTTTATAATATTCCTTTAAATTGTTCCATTCGTTTATACACTTAGCTTGAATTACAATATTGTTTTTTGTGTATTTGATATAGTACCCATTTTTTAATATTTCTTTGCAGCTCTGTTGAAAATTTTTTGTTTGTGTTGGATTTTGTGGTTGATCATGTATTATAATAGGTGGTGGCAACAATTTTTTACCATTGTTTACCTTATTATTTGTGTCTTGGCCGCCTTCTACCCTTGTTGTTGCTGTGGTGTTTGAAGTGTTTGGGTTCTCATTCTCCAGTTCTTGGTACCTATTTTTATGTGGTATTGAATTTTGTTTCTTGACTTGTTCAACAACATCTTCATTATCTCCTTTGGATATTTTTCTTTTTAATTTTCTTCTGTTTACATGTATGTAACCTAGTTCTTCTTCTTCTTCCATATTTACACTATTGTCAGGATTTATATCCCGTATCATCTTAACTTGCTTCTACTTGGAGAGTTTTATTTATTTACTTATTTATTTATTTATTTTTATTAATTTTTTTTTAGTTGTGATTTTGTAGATGCTTGTCTTCAAAGCTTTCGCTTGCACTCAATAGGTTTGGACAAGAATACATGGCAACTGCTCTACCAACTGAGCCATCGAGGAACCCCGATCTCCCAGTCTTGAACCTGCATCTTCACTGGACGATTACTACTTAGTCGTCCAGCCACGTCAATTAATGTAAAGTTTCTAATATTGGAGGTTATCCGATACTTAATTGTAAGTTTGAAACCTAGCAAATGTTGTTATTTGAGAAATGAAAGAAAGCAAATTCAATTCAACCTGATTTGGGTTAGCTCTAGATTGGGAAAAATTCGCTCTCGAGCGGGACCTGAACCCGAACCCGCGACCTTTTGCTTACATAGCAACTGCTCTACCAACTGAGCTATCGAGGGACCCTGATCTCCCAGTCTAGAATCTGCATCTTCACTGGACGATTACTACTTAATCGTCCAGCCACGTCAATTAATGTAAGGTTTCTAATATTGGAGGTTATCCGATACTTAATAGTAAGTTTGAAACCAAGCAAATGTTGTTATTCGAGAAATGAAAGAAAGCAAATTCAATTCAACCAGATATCTGGTTAGTTCTAGACTGGGAAAAATTCGCAAAACGTCGCGGGTTCGGGTCCCGCTCGAGGAGGGAATTTTTCCCAGTCTAGAACTAACCGATATCTGATTGAATTGAATTTACTTTTTTTCATTTTTCGAAATATAATTTACTATATCATCATGTATATTTTTTCTTGCATTCTTGTTCATTACATAATATAATTCTTTTAATTGTTTAGGGCTCTGCTCACCACTTTGGTTGCAGCTATTGAATTTAGTGGTGATTTCCTCCCAAGCTTTCCTCTTTTTTTCCAAAGTTGCACCATCAGTATATTTGTTTTCAATTATCGTTTTATATTGCATTACCATATCAATAATATAATGCTTTTTAAAATTTGTAAAATTTTTTCGTTTAATATTACTTTTTGTAGACATTATTTGAAAAAAATTATATTAATTTTTTTATTCATTTATCATTAACCAGTTAACAACATATAAACAAAATTCGGAAATTTATTATTTTCAATAAATAAAAATCCAGTAAACTGAAATCAGTGACGTCTGCCAAGAGTTTTGTCGTTATCGAATCGGTATAGAACGGATTCATTACGAACGTCTTTGCAACTCAAAATATTTAACGGACACAAAAGTCGTTATCGGGTCGTTGGATACCGACCCGAAAACGCAACGGTGAAGGTATGTTCTAGCAACCGGGCATAATATGGGTAGACATGACAGGATCAAATTTTGCTATCATTTCTCTGCATCTTAAGAAATTGCCATTGTTTTTTTGAAATAATTTATTATAAGAACCTCGGAAGGCCAAGTTTTGTTCAGCCTGAAACTGAATTGTATAAATTATTCTTTCGATAACATCACGCTTGTGTTTGGTTTCCCGCTTTAATAAATCAGACATTTCTGAGTCAACAGTTTGATTAGTTTTTATTTGTTCCAAAAAAATCTGACCAAAGACGTAAATTTTGGAAATGTAGTTTATTTATTTCATGTACTTTCAAATGTTCGCTTAAATGGATGCAGTCATTAAGACCATCTAGGCTACTTAATTTAGCATTTTTTAAAGTATATAAATCAAGTGGAAAGCATTGAAATGTTAAATAAAACGTATAATCAAAATTTTATTGATATTAATACGCATATCAACACAATTGCAGGACAATTAAAATAATTTAAAGAAAAAATAACATATTTCAGTTAACAATTGATAAAGAAATTGAATCAATCCAAAAACAAAACATAAAAAAACATGGAAGATATTATCGTATTAAATGATCAAAGGAAATCTGAAGTCCGTAGAAACTTGAAAAATATACAATCGTATCAAACTGAAATATCAATGATTCATGAAAGGATTAGGGATGTTGATGAAAAATTTGAAAATTGAAATAAAATATATCTAGCAAATATAAATGTTGACAAAGACCAAATTGAAAACAATTCACAACAACTTCAAAAATTGGATATATCAATGAATAATCTTGAAAACGCATTGAAAGGTGTCATTAGAGAGAAACTCCAAAAATATCAACATTTCGAAGGACTATTGTCAAATAATATATCGCAAATTGATTTATTAACGAAAAGAATTAACAAACTCGAACAGTGTCATACAAGTTCTCTTACAAAACATATCACACCTACGCCAGTAACAACAACATCGAATTTTCCGTTATCAATAATAAATTCAGCAGAGAAAGCCATCAATGCCCACCTGGTGAAGTCAGTGATAGTTTAGGTAGATATCGAGAAGCTTATAAAAAATAATGTCATCAAAAGAACAAGTTGTTAATGAAATATATAAATCGACTCGGAAGAATTTCCGTCGATGCCGTACAATTATTAAAGGCTTAGATGAACTTTGGCAAATGGACTTGGCGGATCTTAGTAAACATTCAAGAGATAACAAGGGATACAAGTATATATTGGTGGTGATTGATTGCTTCTCAAAATTCCTTTGGACACAATCATTGAAAGCTAAATCAGCTAATGAGGTAACATCTGCAATGGAAAAAATACTACTACAAAATCGTCATCCCAAGAATCTCCAGTCTGATCAAGGAAAAGAGTTTTTCAATAGTCAATTTGATGCTTTAATGAAAAAGTTTAAAATTAATCATTATCATACATATAGTGTGAAAAAAGCTTCAATTGCTGAACGTGTAATTCGAACTTTAAAGAATAGATTATGTAAATTGTTCACAATAAATGCATCATATAACTGGATAAAAGTACTTGATGACGTCACTGGAGACTACAATAATACAATACATAGAACAATAAATATGAAACCTAACGAAGTAAATAAAGATAACGAGCAAGAGATTCTGCACACATCTTATAGCAATTTGAAAAAAATCACACCTGGAAAATTCAAAAAGAATGATCTTGTCCGTATCAGTAAGATGAAACATATGTTCGATAAAGGTTATACACCTAATTGGACAACGGAATTGTTCAAAATTATCAACGTTAATAATACCAATCCTGTAACTTATTTATTGGAAGATTTACATGGACAACCAATCAGTGGGTATTTCTATGAAGAGGAATTACAAAAAACATTCTATCCTAGTATTTATTTGATTGAAAAGGTGTTACGTCGTAAAGGAGGTAAATTATTTATAAAGTGGTTAGGATTTGACAGTATTCATAATAGTTGGATTGATTTGAAAGACATTACATAAGAATGATTCATGTATTCATTTATTTTTTATATAACTGTAATTGTAATTGTATTTATATTTACTGCAATAATAACCTAATGGTATAATAAGTTTTATAACTGATGGTAGTTCTTCTTACGAATTACACTTTCCAAGTATGATTCTTGAATCGCCTAAGGTGGTACAGTATATATTTAATTTACCATCATCATCATCAAATGCACGAGAATTAATGAATTCGAAATAAAGAAAAAGATAGATCAAGTTTTGCTAATGTGTAAATAAGTATATTGTTGGAGAAAAAATTCTCAAAGCGTAAAGGAAATACGTCAGCATTTCCTAGAAAAATTCCGCAAATGTTGTATATTAGACATTTTAACATTTTCATGTTCACATATACGCTTCTGCGCCCAGCGTTTTGCAGATGTTGCATTTCCTATTCTTTATAAAGCTCATACATTCCTTTCAATACACTATTCAGTTTAATACAAAATAAGTATTGTAAATAATAGTTGAATGATAATAATTAAAAAATTTGAAAGTGACCGAATCTAAAAATCGGCCTAATAACTTCCCCGACACAGTCCGTATAGTTAATCATGAATTAGACTTGGATATTAAAAACAAGTTTTAGAAGTCGGCAATTAATGCACGAGTTCAAGTTAAAAAAAAAAAAAACAAGTGAATTGAAAGGGAATTGAACTTATGGCTAAAAATGTTATATTTGCGACACCTGGCAGTTCTCACACTACACTATGAACCAACTGGAATTTTTGCTGTTTACGTTTAATAAATAGTAGATGGGAAACATTTATCTTTAAATTTTATTGCTTTGAAGAACATTACACATAATAAGTATCGTTTCAGACATAAATGCACATGCCCTTTCGATTGGTGATATCAAATTAATATGTTATCTTGAATTTTTTTCAATCAACCCTCTCCCCCTTCCTCCCCCGTGGTCCGATTGGCACCACACGCGCACACGCGCACACACACGCGCACACACACGCGCACACACACGCGCACACACACACACGCGCACACACACACACGCGCACACACACACACACGCGCACGCGCACACACTCGCACACACACACGCGCACACACACACACACGCGCACACACACACACACGCACATACGCACACACACGCGCACACGCACACACGCGCACACACACACACACACACACACGCGCACACACACACACACACACGCACACACACACACACACGCGCACGCACACACACACACACACACACGCACACACATTGATACATACAATCCCTTTATCCCTTTGAAGGAAGGAAGTCCATTGCGAGGACACCTCCCTCAACATCAGACAAGATGGAAGTGCTGATTGATATCTCATCCGATGAGGAAAGAGATAAGCAGCCAACGCACACAAAAAAAAGAATGAGAGAAGACACACCCGAAAAGGCGGGAAGACAAACGATGACGACAATTGAAGTGGGCACACTTACGAATACGAGCAAGGCCGTTGGCACGCTAAAAAAGAAGATAGAGAAACTCTCTCAATTTTGTTTGTCTAACAATAACGTCCATCGTGAAATCAAGCAGATGGCAAATGAATTAAAAAGTCTTATGAAGAAAGTTGAGAGAGATAATAGCGAGGATAACCTCGTTAAAGCAAATTTGCATAAAGCGATTAATGATCTACAAGAGAAATCGATTAAAAAAGAAATAGAAGAGAGCCCTAAACAGACAGCTAATGAATCGGAAAAAATAATGGTCGATGCTGAATGCTAGACGGACACCGTTTGGAATGACATCAGAGACCGCAGAGTGATAACTGGCGAGAAATTGGCTCAGGTAAAAGTAATAAATGATTTTTTGCAGGTCAAGGACCACGTGTGGCCCAAATCGATTCTAAAAAATGTGAAAGTTGTTGTGGGAAATCCATTGGAAACTCATGACAAATGTGAACTGGTTTTGGTTGAGGAAAGTGACAAAAATATGGAGAAAAGCATTCAAAACATGTATAGACGTAAGTACCATGACCTTAAAGAAATGACAGAGGAAATAGACACGTTACAGGTGATTACAAGAATTAAGAAAAATGACGAATATGTTAACAACACAAGGACAATACTGAAGGTAATCACTGCAGGTTCCGTAAGTGACCTGTGGCTAAAATTAATGAAAGCGAAAGAAATTATTGAAGAAAACAAAATTGAAAAAATTACCACACATAGAATCTCTAAGATTGACGCCGACCTAATGTCAAAAATTCTCCAAGCCCTTTTCAATGACACTAATATAAAGTTTGACATATACATTCCAAGACCCGCTGCAAGGGAAAGCGTTATCGAAAAACCTAAACGTCAGTTCAATACTGATGCGATCGTTCTTACAGGTGAGGGTAATAATTTTGCTTCTCTGTTAAAACAGAGACACACTGAAGACTGACAAAAATCGCGAAGTAATTCGAAAGATTAGGAGCACCAAGGATGGGGAGCTCCTAATTATTACCGACCGAAACGATGAAACAGTGAGCCAACTTAAACAAACGTTGGCTGAAAAAATCACTAACATAAAGGTTCGTAACACAAGAAACAGCATGACTAAAAAGAGAGTGGTATACCTACGTGACTTAGATGCTACTACCACTAAGGAGGAGGTAGTCAAATACATTGCAGATAGCCTTGACACGGAACCAGAACTGCTAGCGGTTGGGGACATGCGACCCAGTCGTAGCAATACCCAGACCGTTACGGTCACCACCGATGAGAACACGGCGAAATACCTGATTGGTAAGAAATTTATCGCAGCCGGACTGGTTAAAGCGAGGGTGGAAGAGAGGGTGAATGTCACCCAATGCTATAGATGCCTGTCATACGGGCACCAAGCATCAGAATGTGATTCAGAAGACAAATCCAAAATCTGTTTTAACTGTGGACAGAGTGGCCACCAGTCCGATAAATGCAGCAATGACACGAAATGCCCGGTATGTAATTCTACCAGCCATAAAATGGGTAGTCTGCAATGTGAACAATTTAGGAGAGCACTGAACGCCAGCAGAAGAAGGCGTAGGACGACGATAGTCGAAGATGATGAGGTCTTCTCCTGATTTGGTAATGTTTATTTATTTTCAGAGGTATTTATTAGACTGTGATATTTATACACAAATTTATACTGTGATTTGTGATATTTGTATAATAACTGTGATATTTTACACTATTTTGTGTGGTCCCAACTGTGATATTTACAGATTTTTATTTATATATTTTAACTTTGCAATTGTCCGTTTTTTATGTTTGTACATATTTTTTATATTTACAGAGTTCTATTTACAGAGTTTATTTACACATATTTATTTATTTATTTGTCCTGTCTACTTATTTGTTTATACACTTACTTATTTATTTGTCTGCCGTCTTTCGTTCACAGTTTGTCGTACGAGTTTTGATGTTATAACCCCCTTGCAATGGTTAAATTCCTGCAAATAAATTCCAACAACTCAGTGCGGTCGCAAGATATGGCCATAGCCTTCGCCATGCAGTGCCGGGCCGACTTCATACTGATGACCGAGTTTAATAAAAAAGCTACAAAAAATAAAAGAAACTTTTTTAAAAATAAAACAGAGGTAGCTGCTATCATCAGACTTAACCCTTGCCATAAAGTAACATCCTATGGTGGAGGCGAATGCTTCGTCTGGGCTGCTCTTGAGGACTTCTATGTGTACAGCGTCTACATAAGCCCTAACTGCGGGATGGAGGCCTTTGCTCGCCATCTGGCGGATCTCGACGAGGACCTGAAAAAAAAAATAAATCATTAATTGTTACCGGTGATTTTAACTCCAAGCACCCGTTATGGGGTGGCATGACTATGGACGCGAGGGGGCAGCATCTCGTCGATTGGATAAATTCGGCAGACTTGTGCCTGCTTAACGACGGAAAAAAACCCACGCTAGTAAGACATAACGGCGTGTCTTTTATTGATTTAACCTTAGTGTCTCCCGGGCTGTCGGCGTCTGTCGAATCGTGGGAGGTCAGCGATGAGGTGTCCCTAAGCGACCATAGGTTTGTGCTCTTCGAATTGAAAGATCAGAGCCCGCGTAAGACCAAAAAATTCGATAACGATTTAAATATACTATACTGTCAGCTCCTCGTCGGGACTAACATAACATTCTATAGCGGGAATTTAGATGTTGATGGAGTTACAAGTTTAATTAAGGATACCATAAAGGATAGTACACATAGGAGGGCCAATAATAGAGCACGGCCGTATTGGTGGAGCAGCACCATCGAAAATCTGCGCAGCACAGTTTTTAGGAGTCGGCGGCGGTATCAAAGGGCACAGAAAAGACGTCTCCCTGACCTGGAGGAGTCGCATGATGAGTACAGGCGCGCCAAGAAGGAACTAGTTATAGAGATTTCTAGATCCAAAAAAGATAAGTGGAAGGAGCTATGCGACAAATTGAACACGGACATTTTTGGAGACGCATACAAAATAGTTACAAAAGAGCTCAAGCTTCCTGATCCTAAGGTAGATCTTGACGACGGGGCCAGAATGCGGCTCTTCCAGGACATGTTCGAGTTCGGCGAGGGCCCTAGATTTATAAAGGTGGGCATGAGAACGGACCGCCCCTTTACCTTAGAGGAGGTACAGGCGGCGGGAGCCAGACTCAAGAACAAAAAAGCCCCAGGCCCAGACAGAATACCCCCTGAAATAGCCAAATACATTGCCAAGAACCGCACTGAGTTTTTATGTAATCTTTTTAATTCTCTATTGATTAATAGCTCTTTTCCAGTGGAGTGGAAAACCGCAAGTCTGGTTTTGATAGAGAAACCTAAGAAAAATTATGATGACCCCCCTAAATATCGCCCTATTTGCCTAATCAGCGTGTTGGGTAAGATGTATGAGAACCTAATTAATTCCAGATTAATAGAGGAGATTGAGCAGAATGGCAACCTCTCAAATAACCAGTATGGTTTCAGGCGAGGTAGATCGACAGTGGACGCGGTTCGCGAGGTCCTAAGGTCGGTAATTGGAGAGGGTAGGGTGCTAAAACCAGGACTCACGGCACTGATTTTAATTGACGTGCAAAATGCATTCAACACAGCCTCCTGGAGTTTGATTATAAATAAGTTGGAGCAAAAAGGGGTTTCGTCGTATTTGTGCGATATTATTAAAGATTATTTAACCAACAGGTACATCAAAATTGACAAAGACCGTACGATGCCTATTGGAGGCGGGGTTCCGCAGGGTTCGGTCCTTGGGCCAACCCTGTGGAACATTCTGTACGACGATGTTATGGAGTTGCAGATACCGCAAGAGGCAAAAATAATATGTTATGCAGACGATCTTGCTTTGGTTGTCTCTTCAGGTAGCGAACGGGAACTCGTGAGAATAGCGAATGAAGCATTGGATCAGATAAGTGAGTGGATGACCGTTAATAGACTTAAGGTAGCAGTGGAAAAAACGACTGCTATAATGCTGAACTTCCGCAAACGAAAAACAAATATAGTTTTCGAAATGGATGGGTGTCAGTTTCAGCCGGTACAATATGCGAAGTATCTGGGGGTCACCCTAGACAGATAACTTACCTTTGTGAAACATGTTGAGACCGTGGTAAGGAAATCATTAAATGTTTTAAATGCTCTTTCTAGGCTTCTACCTCGCGTTGGTGGCTCCAGTACTTGCAGACGTCGAGTACTATGTATGGCTGCACAGTCCATTTTGCTATACGGGGATCCGATATACCACGGGGCTCTAAGAATACACAGGGCGAAACAGATGCTGATTTCCGCACAAAGAACGATGTGCCTACGAATAATTAGAGGATATCGGACTATATCAGCAGAGGCCGTGTTTGTTTTAGCGGGAGTGATTCCCATCCACCTCTTGGTGGAGGAAAGAAAAAGAATCTATGAATCATCTACCTCAAATTACGATGCGGAACGGCAAGTGACGATGCAGCGCTGGCAGGACGAGTGGTCCTTGGACACCGGGAAGGCCGCGTGGACAAAGTGCCTTATCAAAGACATTGCTGCTTGGAAAAATACAAAACATGTAAGTCTAGACTATTATAGCACACAAATACTTACAGGACATGGTGCCTTCGCTGCGTACCTGAGCCGATTCCGTCGGTGGGCTAATGACCGATGTGTTGAATGCTCTGAGACTGATGATGCTGAGCACGCTGTGTTCCATTGTAGAGCATATGACGATCTGAGGATCCCTCTTGAGGCTGATGTGGGGATGCTGTCTCCAGACAATCTCATCGAAGTCATGCTGGAGTGTGCGGAAAAATGGGAGAAAATAAGTCGCTTCTTCAAAAGACTCATTATCCGCAAAAATAAAGTTTTTGATGATCTGCGTGCTGAAATGGAAGACAGGTAATTGCATGAAGCGGGCCGCTCTTGGCTTCCTCGCTCCCATATGGGGGCGAGTACTGAGCTCCTCCACCGCGTCAAGGTGGCGACCCTTTGGAAGAGTAGTGTTTTGTCTAAAGGGATGAGGACTCACTTACCTTGTTTGATCGCGCTTGCCTTGACGCCGGTGGCGGCAAATCGATTTCTTCTTTTGCGGATGCCCCTAAAAAAAGGAAAAAACATAAATTAATACATACCTGTCAATAAAATGTTGACTTGACTGGCTGTTTCTCGGCCATGAGCTTCTTCTGTCGGTGTTGGTGTTTGGCTTTCTTGGGTGCCTCCAAAATGTAGAGGGATTACATCGTGGGTGATATTAAGACAATACCTACCCCGAAGTTATGCTTCGGCGGTCCCGGGGTAGGGAGAGGAGAAGAGGAGGGGTTTTAGTGGGTAGGCCTCGGGGCTTCGTGTAGCCTCAGGGAGAGTCCCACACTCCCAGTCGGCACTGGGCCGACTGGGGTTAGTCTATAAAAGATTTCCCCTCCTCCCGAAAAAAAAAGGCCATTGACCCCCCATGACACATATGCAACCACCAGTACAGCTCATTGACCCCCCCCCGATAGGTATGCAACGAACAATACAGGTCATTGGCCCTGCACCGGCACTTCCGGTCCAGAACTCCCATATTTATACAATTAACATATTATCTTAATTTTTTCCAATCAACCCCCTTCCCCTTAAACCCCCGTGGTCCGATTGGCACCAAAAACTAATCAACTCAAACGGCCACGAAATAGTTTGTGCTGACCAAATTTGAACTCAATCGGTTAATCCGTTTTTGAGTAATTTTTGGAGAACCGACAGACTCACAAACACACACACACACACACACACACATACACACACACACACACACACACACACGCGCGCACGCATCATGCTAAAAACTTCTAAAACGTGTTCAGGGGACCTCAAAACGTAAAGAGCTGGTGAAATCTCGAATTCGAAATTTTGGTCCGAAACTAATAACTTCCCTACTCTCTGGTCGGGGAAGTTAAAAATAAAATCAATTTTAGGAAATCTTCTGAAAAATACTTGAAGCGGTATTACAAAAAGGGATAGAAAGGGCAGTTGATTTGTTTATTTCACACATGTATTTGGATTTTTTTTCTTCATTTATATTGGTACTTTCGTACCAATATATATCCCAAGATTGTAACCTATATTCTGTCAGTGTCCACTCATGTATTTGACATTTCTTTTATTTTAAGGGTGACGATGAATAATATCCTGAAAATTAAATTTTAAAGAAAAAAGTTAATATAGTTTAGTTGAAACTTGACTTTCAGATTGAATAGACGGGATAATATAACAATAAAATAAATTTTCAAACCGCTTTAATTTTCAATCAAATTCACCTGAATTTTTCTAGAAATTTAATAAAAGTATAAATCTAACATAAGTGATTTTTTTGTGAACCATATTGTTTTGATTGACACCGCTGAATGAACCATAATCGCAAAGTGACTATGAACAAACAATAGTTAAAAAAATATAAGGTAAGTTATTAAGTGAATTACGATTTATTTATAAACACATAGTAAGTAAAAAAGAAAACTTTAAGTAGAATCGTCGGTTTTACAGTTATTTGTAAGAGTACGGGTCGGTTGCACCGTTCGTTGTCAAATCCTCAATCAGTTAACATCGTGTCAAAATTTAACAACGTCGTCCATGTTTTTGTGTTACGTCATCTTTAACATTCAAATTTAACATCGTTGTCAACGAATTGCACTGTTAAACAAATTTAACAAAGACTTTAGTGGTTTTCAAGCGAACCTTGGATTTAAGTTGGCTGAACTGAATAGAACATAACCTCCAATAAATTCAAATTTTGTCATAAAAATGAACGTTTATCAACGAATATGTTGCAAAATTTCAATAAAATTTCCAAAAATTGTATCAAAAAACATATATCGAAGTCTTTGTCAAAATTTAATTGAACGTTCAGTCTCACTTAATTTGACAACACATTTGACAATAAGTTTGACATCAAGTCTTATTTAACAACGGATTTAACAACGCCAATCGAATTTAACATCATGTCAAACTAACACAATGTCAAAATGCTATGACGTTACGAAAAAATTGAATTTAACACGATGTTAACTTTTACACTGTGTTAAATATTTGACATCGAACGGTGCACTCGACCCAACGTGTTAATATTCTGGATATCAAGGAAAATCTGAGTAAACCTAATCAAATTTTTTATCCTAGTTTCTATTTCTTTTTGTCTGTTTTGCTTTTCGTGATGGAATTTTTTGCATTTTTATTTTAGATGTCTAAAGAAGGGGAAAAGAGAAAACTTTCTGGGTAGCAGAACTTGATAAACAAGAGGAAACGAGAAGAAGACTTGAAGAAGACGAATTTGAAAATTACTCAGTTTATAAAAAAATCCAAGAGTCTCCAAGAAAGTAGTGATAGTAGTAGTTTCCCATCAACATCAAAGCTACCATCGGAATCAATAGAGTTAAGCAAACCGGAAGAATCAAATTTTGGTGTATCGCAGTTACCTTCATCATCAAGTGAATTAGTCGAAAAATTTGAAGACGGTGTTCACAAAGAAGGAGCACCTTTTGACGAAGATAATTCTCATGAATTAGTCCAAAAAGATAGGTATTCACCATTTACTGACGATCCAGGTTCATGGCCAAGTTCATTATCTCCAAACCAGGTACAGCAAATAATTGGAAAAGGTCCTGTATATTATTACAATGCTAATAAGATTCATAATTATCCCAAAGACAAAAACGGGAGTAAATTTTCTAATTCATATTTTACTCGTGTTTTGCCAAACAATGAAAACGTTAAAAGAGAGTGGTTAATATATTCTATTAAGAAAAATGCAGTGTTTTGTTTCTGTTGCAAAATTTTTAATGATTCATATACTTTAAAAAATGCTAAATTAAGTAGCCTAGATGGTCTTGATGACTGCATCCATTTAAGCGAACATTTGAAAGTACATGAAATAAATAAACTACATTTCCAAAATTTACGTCTTTGGACAGATTTTTTTGGAACAAATAAAAACTAATCAAACTGTTGACTCAGAAATGTCTGATTTATTAAAGCGGGAAACCAAACACTGGCGTCATGTTATCGAAAGAATAATTTATACAATTCAGTTCCAGGCTGAACAAAACTTGGCCTTCCGAGGTTCTTATAATAAATTATTTCAAAAAAACAATGGCAATTTCTTAAGATGCATAGAAATGATAGCAAAATTTGATCCTGTCATGTCTGCCCATATTATGCCCGGTTGCTAGAATATACTTTCACCGTTCCGTTTTCGGGTCGGTATCCAACGAACCGATAACGACTTTTGTGCCCGTTAAATATTTTGAGTTTCAGAGACGTTCGTAATGAATCCGTTCTATACCGATTCGATAACGACAAAACTCTTGGCAGACGTCACTGATTTCAGTTTACTGGATTTTTTTTTATTGAAAATATTAAATTTCCGAATTTTGTTTATATGTTGTTAACTGGTTAATGATAAATGAATAAAAAAATTAATATAATTTTTTTCAAATAATGTCTACAAAAAGTAATATTAAACGAAAAAATTTTACAAATTTTGAAAAGCATTATATCATTGATATGGTAATGCAATATAAAACGATAATTGAAAACAAATATACTGATGGTGCAACTTTGGAAAAAAAGAGGAAAACTTGGGAGGAAATCATCACTAAATTCAATAGCTGCAACCAAAGTGGTGAGCAGAGCACTAAACAATTAAAAGAAATATATTATGTAATGAAAAAAAATGCAAGACAAAATATATATGATGATAAAGTTAATTAAATTTCGAGAAATGAAAAAAAGTAAATTCAATTCAATTAGATATCGGTTAGTTCTAGACTGGGAAAAATTCCCTCCTCGAGCGGGACCCGAACCCGCGACGTTTTGCGAATTTTTCCCAGTCTAGAACTAACCGATATCTGGTTGAATTGAATGTGCTTTCTTTCATTTCTCGAATAACAACATTTGCTTGGTTTCAAACTTACTATTAAGTATCGGATAACCTCCAATATTAGAAACCTTACATTAATTGACGTGGCTGGACGACTAAGTAGTAATCGTCCAGTGAAGATGCAGGTTTTAGACTGGGAGATCAGGGTCTCTCGATAGCTCAGTTGGTAGAGCAGTTACCATGTAGAGTTGACTGCCGACCGTCGTAGAGAGCGGACGTGTTTAGTAGAAGTCATTATTTGTGCTGAGTGACGTGAAGTGAACATAAACATTAATAAGCTTGAGTTACAAACAATAAGACGTTGATCGTAAATCAGGTACAAAAGGATAAGGTGATATGGACGATCTTCGTCTACAAGAAGAAAGAAACCGTTTGGTTAAGATGATTAATACAGAACTGCAACAGGCCTCTTTGCGTGACAATCAAACTAACGGTTCCTTAAAACTTGATGACTTCATTATTCAGAGAAAAAGAATTCCCCGAAAAAGAAAAAATTCAACAGAAGACACAGAAGAAATCCAAACCACCTCGAATAAAAAACTTTCATCGAATAGCTCATCAACTGAAGACATTGTGTTAACAAGAAATCGATTTGAGCCGCTGCAGAATCAAGATGAAATGGAGAGTGAGTCTGTCACAGGAAATATAAATCCAGGAATTTCGCAGAAGAAACCAGCACCACCGCCAATTATCATACATGGCCAACACAACGCCCATTCCATATTAATAAACAACATAAAAACATTGGTAAAAGAAACTTTCACAATTAAATACACTAAATACAACACCTCATTGTATCTAAAAACCCAAGAAGACTACGTAACAGTACTAGATAAGTTAAAAACATTGAGTATACCATGCCATACTTATACAAGTAAACAGAACAAAACGCATGCTTTTGTTTTAAAAGGGCTTCCCATCAATACAAAAAAATCAGACATTGAAATTGAATTGAGAGAGTATGATTTTATCAAAGCTGTGTATGAAATGAAAACAAAATCTGTCACCACAAAACCATATTTGATCATAAAATCTTCTGAACTCACCATCAAAAATATCACTCATAAAATTAAAATCGTGTCGTATACCATAATCCACTGGGAACGTTACAACAACAAGAAAGAAATTATACAGTGTCATAAATGTCAAAAATGGGGACACGCTACGTCGAAATGCTACTCAACAGTCAAATGCAGAATTTGTTCGGAAAATCATCAATCTGAAAACTGTTTACATAAAAATGAAGCTGAAAAAATTAGATGTGCTAACTGTGCCGGTCCCCACAAATCCTCTGACATTGAATGTCCTGTATATAAATCACGATTGAGCTACAAAAACAATAAAAATCGATCTAGAGCAACAGTGGTAAAAGAACAACAAGAACAGAGGTTTGTACCAGCACCATTGCCGAACACAAATGCTTGGAGCGTGCGAACCGCAACAGTGAATAGTGAAGAACAAGGTGCATTCAAAAACTTAGTGAACCACTCAGACATTAGTGAACCACAAAACGCCAACCAAACGAGCAGCATGCAAATCAAATTCAACAAACTATCAGAGGAATTACAAAAATTAAACAATTTGATAGATCTAGATAAAACTATAGAAAACATCAAACAACTCAATAAACTACTAGAAAATGCCACGAAAGAATCGGAAAAATTTATCATCTTGAGCCAATTTTTGACAAAACTGGATAATTAAATGGAACAACTAACTATCGCATCATGGAATGCAAACGGTGTATCCAGTAGCATCGCTCAATTAACAAATTTTTTACACCAATATAACATTGACATCATGGCAATACAAGAGACAAAGTTAGCCCCCAATATGCAATTAAAAATTAAAAATTATTCAATTATAAGAAAAGACAACTTGAGTGGAGATCAAAGGTGTGGGGGTGTAGCAATAGCTATTAAAAATACTATCAACTATCAAGAAAAATCAACGCCAAATACATCTCTAGAAACAATCTGCCTAAAACTAATGAACAACATCCATGTTGTCTGCATATACAACAACCCAGCAAATAACTTGAAAAACAATGAGTTACGCCAATTGGTAAGCATGGGCAATAAAACCATCATAATTGGAGATTATAATGCACGGCATATAACATGGAATAACATTGTGAATAACCTAAATGGTAATGTGTTACATTCGTATGTGAATAACAATGATGTCATCTTACATCACCCAAATGCATACACCCATTTTCCACCCAATGGTAATCACCCAAGTACCATTGATCTAGTTCTTACGAAAAATTTGCGACGATATAACACGCCAGAATCGATTAATGAATTAGACTCTGATCATAATCCAATCATAATAAAATTTAATGAGCCGATTGACCGAGACTCATACATTATCAAAATTAGAACATTTGAGAAAACTGACTGGAAACGATTCCGACAAATTTTGGACAACAACATTAAAATTAACAACAACATCCGAAATCATAAAGACATCGAGTGCGAAATTGAAAAATTCACTAAGGCTGTCAGAATCGCCCGTAATGCTACTTCGGCAGTTAAAACAATTGACCGATATAAAGACATAATACCAGAAGACACAAAAAAGCTCATCACCAACAAGAACAGACTTAGAAAATTGGTTCAAAGGGATCCGACTAACGAAAATCGACATCAACTTAGACAATTGAACAATCTAATAAAACAACAAATTAGAGATCAGCGGAATCGCACTTGGCAACAGCAACTAGAGAACATGTGCACACAAGACAACAGTATCTGGACAATGGTAAATAAATTTAAAAAGAATTCTCGGAATATACCAACGTTAGAGGATTCGCAAAAGAATGTTTTTATAACAAAAAAAGAGAAAGTTACAGCTCTTGCAAAAACCTTCGAAAACAACTTCCAGAACAACATGGAAACAGACCGACAAACAAACGAACTGGTAAAACAAGCCATAAACACCATCAATAAAATCTCAAATAATCTAAGTGGAAAAGAGCTTGAAAAAGTAATAGTATCAACAATAGAAATCAAAGAAATTATCAAAAAATTGACAAACAATAAATCACCTGGACCAGATGAAATTAATAACCGAGTAATAAAAAATCTGTCAAATAAATCCATCGCACAACTAACATACATATACAATGCAATTATTAAAACTCAACATTATCCATCACAATAAAAACTAGCGACGATTGTACCGGTTAAGAAACCAGGCAAACCGGCGAATAACATAAACAGTTATAGATCAATAAGTCTTCTTGACAGCTTTGGTAAAATATTTGAAAGATTAATAGACAATAGAATTAGAAAATTTGAAAATAAAAATAAAATAATTATACCAGAGCAATTCGGATTTGTGAAAAAGCACAATACAACTTTACAATTAGTAAGAATACTAAACGATGTGAAAACGGAGTTCCAAAAGCATAAGACCACCGTGATGGCCTTGCTTGACATAGAAAAAGCGTTCGATAGAATATGGACAGATGGACTTATTTACAAGCTAATCAATTACGGATTTCCTACATGGATGGTTAAATTGATATACTCTTACCTAAACGGCAGAAGATTTCAAGTAAAAATTCAAGATAAAATATCAGCACAACATATAATTATGGCAGGAGTACCACAGGGATCGGTTTTAGGACCAAAGCTTTTCAACTATTATATTAATGACATCACAAAATTTGAAAAAACAAAAACTGCACTATACGCTGATGACACAGCCATTTATGCAAGCTCTTTCAGTGCTCAAGTTGCTAATAAGCAAGTCCAAATCCATATGGACATTTTAACAAAATATTACGATAAATGGAAAATCAAAATTAACGCACACAAAACAGAATCCATTGTATTAACAAAGAAAATCAACAAAGACATCAACATTCAAACACCACTAAAAATAAATGATCAGATCATCATTCACAAAAACCAAGTAAAATACCTAGGATTCTTTCTAGATCGGCATCTTAATTTTAACAAACACATAAACGAATCCATAAAGAAGATACAACAATTAATTGGTACACTGTACCCAATCCTAAAGTCCCCACAAACAACGATGAAAAATAAAAAATTAATTTATACTACCATTTTCCGACCTGTAATGATGTACGTTGCCCCAGCGTGGTGTGATGCATCTGATACTAGTATTCACCGCCTGCAAATACAACAAAACCGCCTACTACGTTTGATAACTGGGGGCCACCGATACACAAGAATTAAAGACATGGAACAACAAACAAATCTTCTACCACTAAAAGACTACTTAATGCATATGTGCAATAAATTCTACGAAAACAACATCAGAAACAGCCCGCTTACTGCAACAATTAAAGACAAAAGAAAATACATCGATGCCCCTATACACACGCTACCGTATCATCGGATGGAATTTTACAACTCGCTACCTTGAGAACCTTGCCGATATCAGTTAGAACTAAAATCAGTAAATAAATAAAACTAACCCTTATCCTCACCCAACTTTCCCTAATTTTTAGCCATATTTATTAAAAATCTAAAAAAAAAAAAAACAATTAGATGTACTTCAAACAAAACATACTAAAGTAACATGTATGTTGAGATAGGTTTTTGATTACTTTCCTATCATTCATCCAAAAAAATTGATCGACAAAAAAAAAAGAAAGAAAATAGAAAGAAACATAACGAAGAAAATTTCTAAAATGGATGTCCCCATATTTGTGAATTTCATTTAAGTGTATGTTTTATAACGGGAACACTTATTTATATGTAAATAATTGTATTATTGTAAAATTTATTTTGTAAATTTTGTACAAAGAATTATAATTAATAAAAATTTTGAAAATGAAATGAATGAAATGCAGTTACCATGTAAGCAAAAGGTCGCTGGTTCGGGTTCAGTTCCCGCTCGAGAGGGAATTTTTCCCAGTCTAGAACTAATCGATATCTGGTTGAATTGAATTTACTTTTTCTTTCATTTCTCGAATAACAGGTGGATTCAGATTTATGTAGGCGTGGTTGTTCGGGTAATTCATGAACTGTCGATGAATTATAAATAAAATTTTCAATAAATTTCTTCTTTTCCAGACCTTTAACATAAATATCACTATATCCAGAGGTCACTGTATTAATTATTCTAGCGAATTTCTTTGGATCCACAAAACCATCTTCCCATTTCAATCCATGATGGTTGTTTGTCAACCAGTATACTTGTTTCTTATATTCCAATGGTAATGCATTGAAACAATATGGAGGACTAAAAATAAAATGACTTATCTTGTGTCCATCATAGGTTGCTAGTTTTTTTGGCAGGAATTTATTGTTGCTTGGTATTCGAAAGCCCTGTACATCTACATACAATGATAACAATGATGTCGATGATGTAGATGATGATGATGATGATGATGACGTCATTATACTAATAAATGATTCCTGCTTCTCGTAGTTCCTCCTCAATAGCGAAGTAGTATAAATATGTATGTTCTGGACCAGGAAGTCGGAGCCAATTTTCAAAATTTCCCGCCAATTGACATCTGGAAGTGACGCCACGGCGCGGGAGATTTGAAATTTCACATTGACCAACTTAAAATCTAGAAAACTAAATTGCCCCAGATTTCTGTCAACCTAAAGTCTATGCAACTAAATTCCCCCAGATTTTGATGCCAACCTAAAATCTATACAACTAAATTGGCCCAGATCGGTGACAACCTAAAATTCTAGTAACTAATGTCAATTTGTAGCCCTGTAGCCGAAACGGCAGCAAATTTGAAAAAAATTGTTTTTATTGTTGACAACAAACAAAATTTACGTTGTCAAATTAGCCTAGCCTAGCCTGGTCTGACTTTTAAGAAGATTAGTAACATGTGATTTTCAAGCAAATTTGAAAAAAGTTTTAATAATAAGACATAATAATTGAAAAATTCACCAATTTTCGTCGTCGTCCCCTGGTGCTGCATCTTGCCACTTTAAATGTTTGTACCCTTCCTTATTTACAAGTTTTTGATAAAGGCACCAATGACATTGTTCTCCCCTTTCATCACTTTCACCCTTACAGGAAGGACACACAAAGTCTACTTTAATTGGCATAATTGGATAAACAACAACGTTGGCATTAAATTATATAATTGAAGTGATATGTACGTATAATTTATTGATAACGAATACCTGCATTGTTCATTTATTAATATTAAAAAATTTCCTTTGTATAAGAAATCTTCTTGGTAAAAATCCTGAATTACGATTTTCCTTCGCATCTGACAATGAATATTCCAGCAAACATTCAAGAAGTGTCCACCCAAGTGACTGAAAGAGCGAAATTTTAGTGTGTTTTTTAATAAAAAATGAATTCAAGAGACATTATGTGTAAGTAAATATTCATTTACAACATACATTTACTTTATAATTAATTTTTAATTAAATATCATAAAACAGTTTTCCTCGGTGAAGAGATCACCGAAGATGGATTTAATTTTGTATTGGAAAACCAATTTGAGAACTTCCAGAGAGAAGAACAACGTAAGTATTAATTTATGACTTAGACATATTCACATTAATTTCAAATTATTGTAAACAACAACCATAACGACAACGGGTACAACGAGTGATGGAGTGCTTGAGAGAACGAGAACAACGACAACAACAAGAACGCGAACAACAACGCAAACAACAACGACAACAAGAACGATAACAGCTACAACAACAAAGAGTACAACAATAACAGCAACAGGGACAACAGCAGCGTATAACTGAAATAATGATTACAGTAAAAATAAATAGATAATAGATAATACAATAATTATATATAGATATGTATTTATTGTTTCAAATTAAACATATATCATGAAATTATTTATTATTATTATTATTATTATTATTATTTGGTAGACCAGTTTCGATCTAAATCAAAATATAACAAGGACAACCATTAAAAGTGCATCATTTTTTCTCAAATAATAAGAAAATTATAGATACATATATTTTTCTAAGAATTTTCAAATAATAGAAATTGTAACAATGGATCCTTTCTATAAGAAATCTTCTTGATAATAATGCTGAATTGCAATCATAATAACATATATAAGATCAACCAATTTTAAAGTAAATCAATTAATGAGTGCATCGTCATCAAAGTTTTAATTATTATAGTGTAATAATTGTTGAATTATTCTTCTATGTGGTAATGTTCCCAGGCAAATGTTGATATACCATCTTCTCTAATATATTTTTTATCATCAAAATGACTAAGAACAATCTTGTTCAAATTTTGTGTATAGATATTGTGAAGGACGGATCTAAATGTGGACATGTTGCCATGAAAAATCTTCTTTTTATACTGACAGTCTCGATAGTCATCTAAATTGAAACCGTTAATAATTGTTTTCTTTACACCTTTAGCTTTCTTGATCAATTTACCATCAATAACGTCAATAGAATTCATTTTCGATTTTAAACCAATAAATTCTCTCATTATTTTACCATTATTTTCATCTTTCATAAATCCAACAATTTTTTTATTTTTCAATGGTGAATTGTATGGATTCTCTTTTGCAAACTCAGATGTATCGAAATAAATATCTATATCATCCCTTATATCATTGTAGAAATCATCAGTTTTGGTGGTATAAATAAGTGAATCCGTATCTATATAATTTAGTAGGAATTTATCGTTGTATTTAGGTTTCATGTATTCATAATGAAAATCGTATATCAACCCTTTTGATAGTTAGAATACTCTAAAACCAATATAAATTGGTTTATTGTAACAGGTCTTGACACGATTCAACTGAATTGCAACCATTTTAGGTGTAAAATGGGCTACACTATAGAAATGTGGTTTGGCAATCAGTGCACGTGCATAAAATCTCTTTCCACAACTCTCCCACTCGGTAACCAATTTGATGTCTTTTCTTTTATCTACATTCTCCATCGTTTGAACGTACACTGCATTATTTAGTAATTAAAAAAAATTATTCTCAAACGTTTTTTGGCTAATGTACGATAATATGAGTAGTATAAATACAGGCATACGGGAACATGATGAAGATGAGGGAACAGAGTTCCCCCCGCCCACCCGCCTTTCGGCATTAGGCTACCCAAAAAATCCCCCTCTCAATAAAAAGCCAAACCACTACAAAAGGGACCCATCCCAACACCACGCTCCTAAAAATTAGCGGGGAATCGCCTTAGGACGATTCCCGTACCTGAAAGAGAAGGTGTGATTAGTGCTACCTACCTGACTTACCTATCATCAGCGCCTCTTCACCGCCGCTGTCTTCTTTCAACAGCAACTGCGTTACCAGCCAATTGAGGTTATCGATCTCCTCCGCCTTGGACTCCTTGGTAAACCTGAAACAGAGAGAACCCGAAATTAGTGCTTGCCTCCTCTCAAACTCTCGAACAGCAACAAGCCTAGCAGGCACGGAGCACTCGCTAACTGCATGCTGCGCCGAATCTTCCGGTCCTCCGCAGACGCACTCTCCAGTGACGTCATTTAGGTTGAACCGCCTGAAATATAAATTAAACGGCCCGTGTCCTGTAAGCAGGCTAATAGCTTGAGGGCTATAACCTGCCCAAGATTCGGACACTTCCGGAACCGTCTGGTGTGTCCACCGCCCCTTGTCATGGTTGTCCCAGAACTCCTGCCACCTTGTCATTGCCTCCCTCTTCGCTTGTGCAACAATCATCCTCCTTGAGATAGGAGCCGTAACGATTGAATCCTCTTCTCGCAGCAATGCTTCCTTGGCCAGCCTGTCAGCCTCAGCAATGCCATCGTTGTAGTCCTGGGCCGACCACAATTGTACCCTAACGCCTGAACTCTCGATCCTTCTCAGAACTCCATTGACTCCCTCAGCAGTCGGCCCCTTTCTGGAACAGATCATGCCCAGTGCCGTCTTAGAATCTGAAGCCAGATTGAGAGCTCCTACAAAACCTGAAAGAGAAGACAGAAAACGCCGCGCCGCCATCCCTATTGCATACAGCTCGGCCATATGAATAGGATAGTTGTCCTGCAGTCTCACACTGCAAGAAAAACTCCGACCGTCACCCCACCTAATAACCACCCCAGTAAGGCATACGGGAACAGTGTTTCACGAGCAATTCCGCAAGATGGCGCTGGCGGCGCTTGTGTCGCTGGTGTAGTTTCCTGTAATGCCGACCGCGCCACTCCGCTATGTGGCGCCACCTGCTAGACAGGGGGGCTACTCCCCGCAAGATGGCGCTGTTTCCCACCAACCACAAGCGTCGTTGGTAAACCGACACGCAAGATGGCGCTACTCTCCGCTAGATAGCGCTGCAAAGTTTTCTGTAATACGTACTACGCAGGCCGCGACCGTCATTCCGCAAGAGGGCGCTAGGCAATCGTGGGCAGTTTCGGCTCTTCTCGCTAGCGCCACGCTTCGAGCTCGTCCTTCCACCACCTAGAATGAGACGAGACGAGGGTCAGACGAGGACGAGACAAGGATAGATACAAATTACGAGTTTTTGATGAAACATAAAAAATTACTGTTGGTATTAGAGAGAGAGAGAGAGAGAGAGAGAGAGAGAGAGCTAATGAACCCTATATGTGAGAATCTGAGTTCGATTCCCCGCCAATCGAACCATCAAACTTTTTTTTGTAATTATTGCGAAAAGATTCATTTAAATATTCTTTAATATCGTGACAGAATCTGGGGTTGAGGTGAATTACAAGTCACTCGTTTTTTTTTTATCAAACTTGAATATTTAGTGAAGGTGTGTGCTAATATATTATAATGAATATCTCATATAGGTAGCAATGAATCCAAAACGATACAATAGTATAAATTACAACCTTTAACCGCTAGATCATTAACATTTTGAACAATTACTCATTTAAATTTGGAAATATTTCCTAACGAAATAATTAGATTATTTCATATTGTTCTTATGAAACATTGATCTTTCCAGCCGGATGTGAACCAGCAACCTATGGATCAAATGTAGAACGACCCATGATTGAAGAAAGAAAATTTATGGGTAATAGTGATAGAGAGAAAGCTAACAAAGTATACCTCTAATGTCCTAAAAAACAGCGATTCTAAAATAACTAGAAAAACTAATTTATTACGTTGATAAAATCCGAAACACCTTAAAAGCTAATAAAGTATACCTCTAATGTCCTAAAGAACAGCGATTCTAAAAGCAGTATACATCATACCAGAATTGTACTCGTATTATTTAAGGTGAAATTTCCCCGTCATCTTAACATTGATCCTGCGAGCCGGATGTGGACCAGCGACCTATGGATCAAATGTACAACGACCCATGAATGAAGAAAGAATACGTTAATAAAATCCGACACACCTTAAAAGCTAATGAAGTTTATCTCAAATGTCCTAAAGAACAGCGATTCTAAAATAACTAGAAAAAACTAATTTATTACGTTGATAAAATCATCAGGCAACATCTTAAATAAAAATGTAACTAATTGTCATAATTTCCTAACTATATAAATAGCCAATTTCTTTAAATTTCTCAGTTTCGGCAAACCCTGATTATGAGATATACAAAGTTTTTTATTGAATAATGGACAACAAACCCGCTAATCATCACTGTACAATTTGTAATAAAGTGTTTGGCAAAAAATACAATTTACAACGACATGTAGCGGAGGTGCATTTGCAAGTGAAAAGTAAGTTAATTTTTATAATTTCCTCTAGAAAATAGACTAATAAATAAAAAATTGTTAGATAATGCACAATTTGAAAAGATTCAACCGTCTGCTAAGAAATCACGATCCTCCACGACAATCTAACATTCACAACCGTCAACTAGTACAGCAGGAACAAAGAGTTGTGAAGCCTGCAAAATGAAGGGTATGACATGCAAAAAATGGATGTATCACGTGCGTACCCTAAAACATAAACGTTGTCTGGAAACTTGAGGGTTGTTAGAAGTTGTTTCAAACAGCGTATCCAGACACTATTGTATATGAATTCAAATTTTCTTAACCTGGATTTTACGACCTTTTTTTCAAGAAGCACGAGAAATGCTCGAACCGTATCTACAACAACAGATTATCCAACATGATGCTATTAAATTTATGTTGGACTTGAACGGTGAATATGTATGAATGACTGATAAGAATGAAGAAGAAGAAATTTCATGCAAGTCATTCCAATCAAAGAAATGAATGAAAGAAAGAAAGTAAATCCAAATCAAACCGGATATCGGTTAGAATAACAACATCGGTTTGTTTCAAACTTACTATTAACATCAGATAAGTTCCAATATTGGAAACTTTACACTAATTGACGTGACTGGACGACTAAGTAGTAATCGTCCAGTCAAGACGTAGATTCTAGACTGGGAGATCATGGTCCTTCGATAGCTCAGTTGGTAGAGCAGTTGCCATGTAAGCAAAAGTTTGCGGGTTCGGGTCCTGTTCGCGGGGCGAATTTTTACCGGTCTAAAACTAACCGATATCGGGTTTGATTTGGATTTCCTTTTTTCTTTCATTCATTTCTCGAATAACAACATCGGTTTGTTTCAAACTTACTATTAATTAACATTTTATTGTTAAAATAGTTTGTTTCCATTATACAAGGTAAATTTTATCGCCGATTATGATAAAACTCCAACGTTTATAAACTCAATTAATATTTAACTTTAATTCAATTAATATGCAATATTTGATATTTCTTACTTGGGATTACATTTTTCTTCTTTTGAATTTAATTTTTAAATATTACAAAACATCAAGTATGACCATACTGGAGTAACTATATTCCACATAGTTATCATTACAATTACAGTAAAATTCGAAAGTCACGAACGTCCATGGCGTGAACTAAAGGTAGTTACAGAATCCTAAGCTTACTCATCAGTTCACCTGTGTAATATATGTTTGCAACATTTCCACGATGTCGACCGATTAACACATCATAAAACGGAATGCAATCGAATTGTAACTCTAATGCGGACTGCAAAGCAGAAAGAATTACGCTTTATGAATTATGAACGACAACTCGATGTACCTTTTGTTATATATGCAGATTTTGAATGTATTTTAGAAAAATACGATACTTGCATACCTGACCCTGCTCATTCGTCAACCACATTCATACAACAACATGTACCTTGTGCCTTTGCGTATTATTTAAAGTGTTCATTTGATTCATCATTAAGCAAGCTACGAGTGTATTCAGGCAAAGATTGCGCTCAAGAATTCGTTAAAGCTTTAACAGAAGAGGTGCGAACGTTATATTCGAACATAATAATGCAATCAAAACCAATGAAACCGCTTAACGTCAGAGAACAGCAACGACAAGTGCAATCAACTCAATGTCATATTTGCAAAGAAACATTGGGGAGTGAGAGGGTGACCGATCATTGTCATTCCACAGGACAATACAGAGGTCCAGCACATAACGAGTGTAATTTGAAATTCCGTATACCTAAATTTTTTCCTGCTATCTTTCATAATTTTTCCGGTTATGATTGCCATTTGTTTGTTAAAGCATTGGAGACCGTTGAGGGAGATATCAATTTAATTCCACTCAACAAAGAACTATACATTTCGTTATCAAAACGAATTTCAGTTGAAAATAATCAAACGATTGATTTACGTCTTTTAGATTCGGCTCGATTCATGCAATCGAGTTTGGAATCGTTGGCGAACAATTTAACACTGAACGATTTTCATACTGTACGAACGATTTTCCCAAAAGAGGAGAAATTTAGATTGGCTATCAGGAAAGGTGTTCTACCATATGAATATTTAGATTGTTATATTTTTAAACCATGTATCCATCTCAAATATGGGATAATATTTAACAAAATTAATAAAATTAAAACTCAAAATCAAATCCCATATATTAATTATAAAATTATATCTGGATAATACGTATTTCGGGTTTTAAATACCCATCATCAGACCCTATATATACATATGTTAAAATTATTAATTTGATTTTTAACATTTTGTTTAGAATTTCTTACCAAAAAATTAACAAAATTAATTAATTTAATAAAATAAATAATGTAAAAAATTTTTTATAAAAATAAAAGATAAATTAAGATAATAAAATGAAATTTCAAATTTCAAATTTCAAATTTTTTAAAAAATTTGAAATTAAATTCTGTCATTTCATTTATTAATTCTGTATTACTTGATTTTTTAAAAGATGTAATATAAAACTGTTCAATGTAATCAAGATTTATATTCTTATTCTGAATATATAAAATTGAAAATTTATCAAAATTATGATTTGATGTAATAACATGTTTTGCAAAATTTGATTTGTTCATATTTAAACTAGAAATACATTTTAAATGTTCTTTTTTACGAATATTAAAATTTCTAATGGTTTTACCAATGTAAAACATTCCACAATTACAAGATAATTTATATATTCCACATTTTTCTAAATTTGGTAAAATATCTTTATTTGAAGTTAAAATTTTGATGTTTAATGAAGGATTAAAAACAATGTTAACATTAAAAGGTTTTAGAATTTTCTTTACAAATAATGAAATTGGTCCTAAATATGGAATTGAATGAAAATTATTTTTTAAATTTGAAATTGGTTCTAGATTTGTAATTGAATGTAAAATAAATTTATGTTTAAATTTATTAAAAAGTTTATCAATTATTAATTTTGGAAATTTATTAATTTTAGCTATATATTGAATAGTATTAAGTTCAAAATTGAAATTATTATTATTCATTGGTATTGAAAAAAGTCTATGAAAAAAGGAATTAAATGCAGCTAATTTATAATTTAACGGGTGAAAAGAATTAAAAATTAAAAGAATTTTAAATTTGATTTTTCCATTTATAGAAAACCAACAACAACTTCTACTATTATTCCATTTGATTCTTTTCACCCGTTAAATTATAAATTAGCTGCATTTAATTCCTTTTTTCATAGACTTTTTTCAATACCAATGAATAATAATAATTTCAATTTTGAACTTAATACTATTCAATATATAGCTAAAATTAATAAATTTCCAAAATTAATAATTGATAAACTTTTTAATAAATTTAAACATAAATTTATTTTACATTCAATTACAAATCTAGAACCAGTTTCAAATTTAAAAAATAATTTTCATTCAATTCCATATTTAGGACCAATTTCATTATTTGTAAAGAAAATTCTAAAACCTTTTAATGTTAACATTGTTTTTAATCCTTCATTAAACATCAAAATTTTAACTTCAAATAAAGATATTTTACCAAATTTAGAAAAATGTGGAATATATAAATTATCTTGTAATTGTGGAATGTTTTACATTGGTAAAACCATTAGAAATTTTAATACTCGTAAAAAAGAACATTTAAAATGTATTTCTAGTTTAAATATGAACAAATCAAATTTTGCAAAACATGTTATTACATCAAATCATAATTTTGATAAATTTTCAATTTTATATATTCAGAATAAGAATATAAATCTTGATTACATTGAACAGTTTTATATTACATCTTTTAAAAAATCAAGTAATACAGAATTAATAAATGAAATGACAGAATTTAATTTCAAATTTTTTAAAAATTTGAAATTTGAAATTTGAAATTTCATTTTATTATCTTAATTTATCTTTTATTTTTATAAAAAATTTTTTACATTTATTTTATTAAATTAATTAATTTTGTTAATTTTTTGGTAAGAAATTCTAAACAAAATGTTAAAAATCAAATTAATAATTTTAACATATGTATATATAGGGTCTGATGATGGGTATTTAAAACCCGAAATACGTATTATCCAGATATAATTTTATAATTAATATATGGGATTTGATTTTGAGTTTTAATTTTATTAATTTTGTTATTTAGATTGTTTTGATAAATTGATGGAGGCCCATTTACCACCACAAATGCAATTTCATAATAAATTAACAAACACAGAATGTACAGATGAAGAATATTGTCACGCTCACGTAGTTTGGGAAAAATTCCATTGTCATACATTATGGGATTATTTAAAAGTCTATTTAACTACTGATGTAGTTATTTTAACCGATATTTTTGAAAATTTCCGCAAAGTGCGTAAATCTATTTATGAATTGGGTCCCTGTCAATATTATACAATGCCAGGACTATCGTGGGATGCAATGTTGAAATATACAAAAATTAAATTGGAATTGTTGACTGACATTGAAATGCATTATTTCATCAAAAAAGGCATTCGAGGTGGCATCACCCATTGTTCGCATCGTCATTCGGTCGCTAACAACCGTTATATGCAGGATTATAATACCAAAAAAAATTCTGTGTTTTTGACCTACCTGGACGCAAATAACCTGTATGGGTGGGCCATGTCTCAACCAATGCCCTATGGAGACTTTAAATGGGTGGTGAACGTTGACACCCTAAACATAATGGATATTGAAACATCGGCAGAAATTGGATATATTTTTGAGATAGATATAGAATATCCGGAAACATTACATTGCACACACAATGATCTACCGTTTTGTGCTAAAAACAGAAATCCACATGGTAGTAAAATTCCCAAATTAATTACCGATTTGAACGATAAGAAGAGATACGTGATTCACTATAGAAATGTTTGAAACATGGGTTGATTTTGAGAAAAGTACATCGTGTTCTACAATTCAAGCAGTCATGTTGGTTGCAAAAATATATTGACTTGAATACGTATCATCGAACTTTAGCGAAAGGTACATTTAAAAAAAAATTTTTCAAGTTATTAAACAACGCTGTATATGGTAAAACAATGGAGAATGTAGATAAACGAAAAGACATAAAGATTGTAACAGAATGGGAGAGTCGAAGACGTCGATTAGGAGCTCGGGCTTTGATTGCAAAACCAAATTTTCATAGTTGCACTCAGTTTACTCCCAATGTGGTTGCTATGCAAATGAATCGAGTGAAAACCGTCTATAATAAACCAATTTATTTGGGGTTCATCGTATTGGAGTTTTCGAAATATCTAATGTACAAGCTCCATTATGATTATATGCAGCTGAAATATAAAGAGAAGTTACTACTGAATTATATGGATACGGATTCATTTATCTATTCAATTAAAACTGAAGATTTCTATAATGATATCAGAAACGATATCGATGATTATTTTGATACATCCGAATATGCGAGTAATAATCCATACAATCTACCATTAAAAAATAAAAAAGTTGTGGGTCTGATGAAAGATGAGAATAATGGTCGCATTATGAAGGAATTCATCGGTTTACGTCCAAAAATGTACTCAATTGACATCGATGGTAAAACGATAAAAAAGGCAAAAGCTGTAAAACGAACTGTAGTGAATGATTTAAGTGTAACTAATTATCGAGAGTGTTTGTATAAACGGAGTGTAATTTATAAAGATATGTTAGTGTTTAGGTCAAAAGTTCATCAAATAGACACACTTAATTTGAACAAGATAGCGTTAAGTGCGTGTGACGATAAACGATATATTCGACAGGATGGTATTTCAACTTTTGCGTGGGGCCACTTTGGTATAGACTTTGAGTTGGATGAATAAATATTGGATTTATGTAATAAGTTTGTTAATAGTTAGTTTGTTAGTTATAATTTGAATAAAAGAAATGAAAATAAAGTGTTTAAATATCATTTATTTACATTATATCAGCAGGTTGGCGACTCTTACACATAGTTCAAATCGTAAATCAACCAACCCCCTCTCAATTCCGTAATAATACATTTTCCAGAGCACGATAACGATGATAAACAAACTAGTTTTGCTTTATTGGATATATTTTTTCTTAAACTGGATAGATGATCCTCCAAATAATTTTATATCAATTTTTTCACTTCCCCACTCAGCGGTGTATACTCGATAATTCTATCATGAATGAGTAAACAAAATGCTAAAGTATCATCAGGAATACCATATGGTTCTGTTTCCAATTCAATTCTAACGTCAACTAGGTCACTTTTAATCGTTTCGTTCTGTCGTAAACAATCAATTACAAAAATTGGCGCTTTTTCTTTAAACTCTAACCACGAAAGAAGTGGTTGAGAATATTGTCGTCCATAGTAGGAGGTTTGAAAACGGAAATACATATCGTACAATAATGCATAGAGATTGTGTGTTAACACTAAATTCAAATTATCATAGGGAAATGTTTCCGAATTAAGATGTACTTTGAAATTTGTCAATTTACATGTGTCAAATTGACTGCAGCTTGACGATTTCACATTTATCTTATTCGTTTGTAATGCAAACAGCATATAACGCGGTTTCTCCAATTGCGTTGAAGTTTTCACCGTCCATACAAGGTGATTCGTTTTCGGAACGTTCGGATATTAATAAAGATCCCAGCTCCGAAAAGCCATCTAAATTGCTTTGTTACTTTGAATAATTTTATAGAGTCGTAAACGTTTCGCATCATTCACGTAAATATGAGGAACTTTCCATAATATTTTGGCAATATTTAATTTGTAGTTGGCGAGTGTAACAATAGCATTATGATCTGATTTAGCGCGAGTTAGAATCAATTCATGTCGAGCGTTTGCAATGAGTTTGGTATAATCTTCAGCGAATCCCAACAGGAGACGTAGTGGTACACAAAAATTTAAATATTTTTGATTATGTGGAAGTGTACCATCCTTTGACCATCCTGCATAAAGTAACGCAGTACTAGACAATCCATCCAGGGAAACGTAGTTTTTCAAACATATACTAATACCTGTCGTTCGACAACGATCAATTTCAATACCATTCAACTCATAACGAATTTCGTCAAAGAGAAATGCAACAAAATTATTGCAAAGTTGAATCGGTGCTGGTTGTTTGCCTGCTTTTACAACCGTTCCTAGCTCACCCTCAATTTAGAGAATTTTGAACTCGGAAGGACATACAAATCTTGATTTTGAATTGAAATTCGAATTTGATCACTATTATTAAACGATTCAATGAATGGACCATAGGTATGATACTCTTTCTTTGTTATTGTTTCATCGTATCGTGGAGATGACTTAATATTTAGAATATCAGACGTCATTATTCACTTTTAATCCAATGGATTTCAAAAATTGTTTATTGATTTCCGTTAGTGGTTTACGATGGAAACTTAGAGGTCTTCTTCGTTTGCAGGTGTTTGATGAACTAAACGATTTGTCCATTTTGTGCAGATATTTATCTGGTAGGACGTTGATATTATCGCAAATGAACATAATTGCAAGTGTAATCTCAAGGTTATTGTTTCTCCTCTAAAATTGATTGATTCACCGTTTTGATCTACAAGCCGGACCGAAATCGAAGTGATTCGTTGTACATTCACAGGTAAATAGATTACATTCTTCGGGACTTCCAAGATTTTATATCCTGGACCGACGTTGGGTGAAAATTCATGCAATGTATGAGCAAAAACACTATTGATATATGATCCCGTAATAATATTACACTCTACTCTAATTGCATTTATTTTAGTTATGTTGACAGGTAAATCAGAAATATGTACAATATTAGGTTGTAATTGTCTCCTACTAAATCCTAATAGGGAGCCAATTGAATGTTCCTTTTGAAAATCGATTAGTTGGGAAGCTTTAATTTCAGTTTGTAAAGTATTATTATTGGCGCGAAGTACAACTGTTGTTTTCGACTTGGAATTTTTTAGAAATGTATTGATATAGTTGGCTATATCATCAATTTCATATGATCCTACCGGGATTCTTACAATTTCGTTTCCAACGTGAAACAGATTATTATCAACGTCAATGTTAGGAATTGAATTATATGTATGCAAGTCAATTAATCCACATTCATAATTCCGACTTAATTCTATCGGTGGAAAAAAATCTGTTGTAATCGTTGAACTGTTATCGCTTAAGGTTATTGTTATTGACATGTTGAAAGCTAACAATAAACTAACTCATTATCGTTAATGATATCCTTTTTTATTTACGCAATCATAAAGAAATTTTAAACACAAGTGCCCACAAACATATGAACTATTGCTTTGATAACAAGTATAATTATAGTTGATGTCATCTCCCAAATAATTGATAATTTCTACAGGTGGTCTCAAATTCCCATAACTATCAAAATATTCAATGCGACGACCATTTTTATAATATGCTACCCAATGCGTACCAGAACCAGTAGATCTATCCAAATTCACAATTCCACATTCCTGTCGACGCAATGATGATTTCTTCGGTAATGTATCCAACATGAAGACACTTCGAAAACCGGGAATTGACTTGCCGAATCTGCGTAAATCCAATTCGTTGAGTGGTTGTTTGGGTAGCTGATTTATAAGTTTTTTGAATTCACATAGAGACCTAGAGCTTTTCGATACGGCTTCAAATGTAATCCTTTACCCATTGCTATTGCTTCCATAGTTTTATTATGACGTTGATTTTCTGACAATTGCTCATGTGCAGCTTTGGCTGCATTTACAGCTTTTACAATAACTGCTGCACCACCCGACAATGCACCTGCAGCCGATAAACCGGCAAATAATGGTACTAGAAATGGTAATACACCTCCAGTCTTTGGTACAGGCATAACACGTGGTAGCTGTAGGCGTTTTCGTTTGATTACACCTTTTGCTAATGCAAGTTTAACTGCGCTTTCCAAATCGTTAGGTTTATTAGTTTTTAACATTGTACGTACAACGGCAATCGAATTACGGAAAAGCTTTCTCGATGTCAGTCTCTTCTTTGTTTGTTTTTTCTTAGGTCTTCTCTTCAATCCCATTCCCAATTTAACTTTAGCTTTCATTGCGGTCGTCACCAACCACGAATTGAAACGTTCACCAAGTTTTGCGTCTTTAGATTTAACTCGGGTCCAAACCTTTTCCGCTAACACTTTCTCAGCTTGATGGCGTGATTTTGTATCTTTATGAATCGAATATGCAATATCGTGTTCTTTACACGCTTGATCTCAACCGTTAATTCCGCTATCACCTCGTGCTAAACGTTCTGCAACTTTTGTACCAGGCCCGCAGAATCGATATCCAGGAAGGTAAATCTCAAACGGTAGTTTATAGATTGCAGTGTTTAATAGTCCTTTTCCTCCGTGCTGCACTGCAACTGGATCAATCGATCACCGTACAATATCATTTTATTGTTGTTAATATCCTTGCACAGTCGCAATTAATAACAACTATAAAAGTGCTCACCTTATATACCTGCAAATAGTTTAAAAAATGAAATTCGTTAAGCAACACCAATCGCTTGCAATCAATAATGTTGATATTTCTAGTGAAAATAAAACGATTTCGATCAAACATAGCACTTTATTACCCAACAGTATTCGAGCTTTAATTATTGGGCCATCCAACTGTGGACAAACCAATTTAATGATAAGTGTACTTAAAGATTCAAATGGCTTGAAATTTGAAAATATTTACGTATACTCCAAGTCTTTATATCAACCGAAATATGAATATCTTCTACAACTGCTGTCACCAATCAAAGGCATTGACTGTTATGCTTTTTCTGATGGATCTGACGTAATAGCTCCGAACGATGCCAAACGAAATTCTGTATTTATCTTTGATGATGTAGCGACCGAAAAACAGGAAAATATTAAGAATTTTTTTTGTATGGGTCGACATAAAGATATAGACAGTTTTTATTTAGGACAAAGCTATGCACGTATTCCAAAACATTTAATTCGCGACAATGCCAACTTGCTGATACAGTTCAAACAAGACTTTATGAATTTGAAGCATGTATACGACGATCATGTTAATACTGATATGAATTTTGATCAATTTCGCACCATTTGTTCTGAATGCTGAAAGGATTCTTAGTGATTAATAAAGATTGCGAGATTGATAGTGGACGATATAGAAAAGAATTTGATGTTTTTATTCATTTATAAATAACAGCTCTCTGGTATTTGTGGTGTTAGTTTTTTGTCGACCTAGATCGCATACACTTCAAATAATGGATGAGAAGTTGATGAAAGATCTAGTTCAAACGCAAGAGGTTATTCGTAAAAAATATGAATCCTTGAAAAACAATCGCAAGAGTACAGAAACGCAATTGGAAACGTTTTTTTCATCCCATTAGAAAACCTTTAAAAACAATCACCGCACCATTACCAAAAACGGTAAGAGGGAGAAAAGTGAAAAAAGGATCTGTTGAAAGTGTTCAAAGCGCGCCGTCACCAATTTAAACTGCAACAAAAGCCGAACCTGTAGAATCCGATGAAGATGCATCCTCCACGTTAATTCTACCCAACGTCTATGCTGAAAAGCTTGCTGAAGGCAAACATGCAATCGATATCTTATATGGACCATGGTTGGAAGAGAAGGAGAAAATATGGAAAATGGGAAATCAACCATTTCTTATGACTGATCAGTCAATTTTCATTGGTGAAACACCGTACAATCTTACCCCTGGTTTAGCTCAACTACTATTTCTCCAAAGTCCAAATCCTGACGTATACGACACCGACGATATTATGAATTATTTGAAGATTATCGATACAACAAGTGCAATTCGATATCAATATGATCCTAATAAACGAAAAGGAGGACATGGTAATGAAAAGGATGATGATGTTGAAGGAGGATATGGTACTGAAAAGTATGACTTTATTAGAAGCTTGGAAAAGAAATACTTAAAGCCTACTGGATATGGGTTGATGCAATTATCAAAAAGAAAATTAGACTATGTCTATTGGGATGATCAGAATGAGCTCGTTGACCGTCTTCGTCTGCTGATTGCATCACAAGAAGCCGGCCATACGAATCATAATAATGAGATTACTTCCATCATTGAAGAATTAAAAGAGGCAGATATCATTAGCTAATCTGCAGTTGGTTTCCGACGTTTAAACAATGAGCATCGATAAATTTGGACGTGTTTCTATCAATACACATGAAACTCAAAAAAATCTTATTTCTTTACGATTTCCATTAACCATTACGGAAAATGGTGATTACGATTTCGAGAAAAAGCGCATCATTAACCTAAATCATCCACCATTACAAGCGACAGATGGTGTTACAAAGCAGTATGTCGATTCAACGAGGGATGCGTTAGACAAACAAATTGGAGCAGTAGGGATAGCTGTGATTAAAATGGGCGAAATTGTAAGAACAAGTCACAATAGTTTGAGAAAACTTACATATACTATAAGAAATTTGCAAGAAAATATGCAGTAATTAGCTACCGCCCTTCCATTACCACTTACAAAGCCATCTTACCCATCGAACCTTTTACCATCATCAGACTCGCTTAAAAAACAGGAAAGCAGTGTGCCACCCTCAGCAGTACCCGAGAAAAAACCATGAACATTAATTAAATGTTGAACAATGAGTAAACAACAATTAGTGAATGAATTGTATACACCAGCACGAAGAAATTTCAAACGACGCACAGTTGTCTTGAGAGGTATCAACGATCTTTGGCAAGCCGATTTGGTGGAAATGCGTGATTACGCTTCCGCCAACAAGGGATTTCATTATTTGCTAACCGTCATCGATGCATTTTCCAAGTTTGTTTGGGCCATACCTGTGAAAACGAAATCGGGCAATGGCGTAACACAAGCAATGTCGAAAATTTTAAAACAACAATATCCCACTAATTTACAAACGGTAAAGAGTTTTACAATATGTCGTTTCAACAATTAATGAAGAAATATAAAATTAATCATTACTCAACCTACAGTACCTTGAAAGCATCTATTGTAGAACGATTCAATCGTACATTGAAAAATTTAATGTGGAAAGAGTTCAGTATGCATGGATCTTATCAATGGACTGATAGCATTATCAATTTAATTAAGAAATACAATCATTCATATCATCGGATAATTAAAATGAAACCGTGTGATGTCAATAAAAAATTAAAACGATCTGTTGAATACAGTTTACAGTTAAATGAAAATTTTCCCATTACCAAAATTTAAAGTTGGGGATAATGTACGTATTAGCAAACATAAACATGTCTTTGCTAAAGGCTATACGCCCAATTAGACAACTGAAGTATTTCGCATTAGACAAGTGCGAAAAACAAATCCTGTAATGTATTTGTTAAAAGATTATCAAGGGCAGCCAATTCAAGGAGGCTTCTATCAACAGGAATTATTGACAGACAAAAATCCTCACGTATATCTCATTGAAAAAATTATCAAACGTCAAGGCGATAAGCGATATGTGAAATGGTTAGGCTTCTCCAATGAACACAATTCCTGGATTAATGCACGTGATATTGTATGATGTATGGAGAGCAGGGGGTCTATAAATACTCATTTTCGTAAGTAATTAATTAGTGTTTGATGTGCGTGTACAGTACAACTTGACAACAATGTTCTTCGTAAATCTCCTTGTTTTGACTAATTTGTTTCCATTTCTTCGTGGAACACCAATAAATGTTACAATTAATTCCGAAAATTCTAAACAATTAGAATTTATTCTCAATCCACCCAATAACGATACAGTGCTGGTAAATGTATCATTTAAATAAATAAAAGCAAGTGAACAGCTTCCAGTGTTTAACGAAACACTTTTGTCAACATCGACGACGATGACGACGACGACGACAACGACGACAACAACAACACAAGAAGAAACGTCGACAGAAAACGATTTGCCGCAGGCGTTTGCGTATAATGGAACTTATACGAAGGAAAACGAGTCTGCAGCCCTAATGGAGTCAGAGTTTGATCCAATGGCAAATTATGTGACTGTAGAAGAGCCCATCGAAAGTTTTCGACAATCTTTAATTGTGCGAGAATTTGAAATTGGTGGTATTTTACAAAGTGACAGACCATTCTATCGTAATTTTAAATTAGAGTATACCGATGGTGTAACGTTATATGTTCGATGTACGTATACTGCTGACTATAAAAATCGCTCGCTGAAAATCGCCTGTTATGAGTATCGTGAAATTGATTCTAGTACCATCATTTTAAGTAATTACGAAGTTGACAAACCGATGGCACAGCCTCTAACTGTCAAATGTATTAATGCATCAACAATTAAACAATTGTATAGTATGCATATTTCTTAATTTCAAGTACTTCTTATACATATTGTTTTAAAGTGAAGATTTTTCTCATTTTTTTATTTACTCGTTTATTTAAATAAATATTTTGCAAAAAAAATTTTGTTTTATTTACTCCACCCTAGTAACGCAATAAAATAATGACAATCAAATAGAGGTGTTCAATCGAATCCTGACATCTAGCCTGATACATGGAAATAGAAGCTTTCCTCCGACGATTTAACAATGTACTTTTGGAAGAACACAAGACTGAAATTATCAACTATCAACGATTAGTTAATCGTAAGAAAATTAAATCGCAATTTGGGTCTCACTTCTCAGAATGTCCCTGGTCTAAGGACAACACCACCGATGGACCTGACACTTGCAGTTGCTTCCATATAGAAAAACAATTCCAAAAAGTGAAAAAAATAATGATATTCGAATCCAATGATGTTGAGACACTGATATCATCCATAATTATATCGTTACTTATTGGTGATGATTATGAGGTAATTGGACATTAAAACACACTAACAACTACGCCAACAGTTTCGTGACTTTATTGTGGTCACTTCCTCAGGACTACAAAAGAAAGATATGAAAATAATTACACAAACTGGAAAGTCAATTCAAATCAAATCAATAAAAACAACATAAAACAATCGATACAATTCAATCAACTTATTAAAAACTCAACTACCTGGTTGCTTTAGAATATTCTAGAATCCGTAATTCAAACTCCCTTTCTCAATTTTCACAAACAGTCAAATATTTCATACAAAATCGATATTATTTCCAAATTACTCATTAACTCGCAAGATGAACAAAACATTTACATTAAACCAAACGAAACGTAATTAGTCGATTAATCTTTGAAAATCATGAAACAATTCAAAACTCAACCACAAATCAAACTCGATTTTTAACAAAATGGAGATGTGCACACATGTGCGCATATTCATTAAAATGTCGATTATTTATCTAAAGGGGTGAATGCAATTTAATAAATGATCATAGGCATGTGTTGTGTTAGCGATGTCCTCTTTGTAATTAATGTTGGGCATTTTCTTTATGAAAATAGATTCACTCAAAAGCCTCAACCCGTTTTTATCTTCTACGTCGAAAATTTTTACCGACCCACTGTTAAAATCAAAATTATGTCCCAATTCGAAATGATGCCAACGCCGTCTTATTCTTCTTGTTGGAGATGTTGCAATCATTTTTGTGTTGTTTAATCCTTCTATCAACCAACTGTGATGTTTGACCAACATATATTCCATTACAATTCTGACATGGTATTCCATAAAAAACATTCGATAATTCCTCCATTGTTCTTTTATCTTTGGTTTTCGCATATAAATCTTGTATTTTCCTCAAATTATAAAAACCAACCCTGCATTGAACGTCATTGTATCTGTTATTATTCAATAATTTCACCTACCTGTTACTGACAGGTCCAATATAAGGAAATTTATAATATTTGATACTCTCCTGTGTCCCAGTCGTTTCTTTATTCCGTTGTTGTTTCATCTTATCTTTCACTTCTTGTATCAGTTTTTTAATTATTATTGTTGAAAAATGATTGTTCTTCAATAGTTTGGTTACCTTTTCTTCGTTTTGCGACCAAAATCTTTCATTACTCACATGTAAAACTCTATATATCAAATTCTTCGCTATTTCTAGCTTCTTATTGTATCTATAAGTAGAAAAATTGTTGATTCATCTGTCACTTGAGACTTCTTTCTTGTACCAATCCGATATTATCTTGTTGCCCTCCCGTATCAACAGTACGTCCAAAAATGGCAATTTGTTGTCTTGTTCATATTCAATAGTAAACTTGATTCTTTTATGGAAACTGTTGAAGGCTTCCATTATTATTCCTTCCGTCCCCTTCGGTACTAACCTCAACATATCATCAACGTATATTTTAACAAGTGGGATGCTGAAGGGTAGTTAGTCTAAAGTTTTATCTATAACTTCATTCATAACCAATGAGCCCAACACGGTGTTCCATCTATTTGTTGATAATATTTATTATCAAAAAAAAAAACTGTTCTATTCATATTAGTGTCAGATTTAATAATACTCCAATTTCTCTTCATAATATCTATGATCAAGTCACAGGGAATCGATGGGAACAAGGATACCACATCTAACGAAATCAGTATATGATTTTCAGGTACTACAATTTCCTTGATGTATTCAACCAACTCAAAAGAGTCCTTCAAACCATATTGAAACGTTGTCACTAGCGGTGTCAATATCAAGTTAATGTATTTCGATATCTTATAAGATGGAGCCCCAATGCAATTCACTATTGGTCTAAATGCCAGATCTCTTTTGTGTGTTTTCGGTAGGTAATATATCCTTGGTGCTATGGAATTAAACTGTTTCAAGGCTTTATATTCTTCGTAGCAAATCACTTCCATTTGGAAAATCTTGTCAATATAACTGTTAATTCTATTCTCGAACTTCTTGGTAGGGTTCTTTTTAATCATTTTATAATTTTCTGTATTTTCTAAGATCTTCTTCGTCTCCTCAATATATATATATATATATATATATATATATATATATATATATATATATATATATATAGGAAAATACAAGATTTGTATGCGAAAACCAAAGATAAAAGAACAATGGAGGAATTATCGAATGTTGTTTATGGAATACCATGTCAGAATTGTAATGGAATATATGTTGGTCAAACATCACAGTTGGTTGATAGAAGGATTAAACAACACAAAAATGATTGCAACATCTCCAACAAGATGAATAAGACGGCGTTGGCAGTGCATCATTTCGAATTGGGACATAATTTTGATTTTAACAGTGGGTCGGTAAAAATTTTCGACGTAGAAGATAAAAAAGGGTTGAAGGTTTTGAATGAATCTATTTTCATAAAGAAAATGCCTAACATTAATTACAAAGAGGACATCGCTAACACAACACATGTGTATGATCATTTATTAAATTGCATTCACCCCTTTAGATAAATAATCGACATTTTAATGAATATGCGCACAAGTCTGCACATCTCCATTTTGTTAAAAATCGAGTTTGATTTGTGGTTGAGTTTTGAATTGTTTCATGATTTTCAAAGATTAGTCGACTAATTACTTTTCGTTTTGTTTGATGTAAATGTTTTGCTCATCTTGCGAGTTGATGAGTAATTTGGAAATAATATCGATTTTGTACAATGTATTTGACTGTTTGTGAAAATTGAGAAAGGGAGTTTGAATCACGGATTCTAGAATATTCTAAAGCAAGCAGGTAGTTGAGTTTTTAATAAGTTGATTGAATTGTATCGATTATTTTATGTTGTTTTTATTGATTTGATTTGAATTGACTTTCCAATTTGAGTAATTATTTTCATATCTTTCTTTTGTAGTCCTGAGGAAGTAACCACAATAAAGTCACGAAACTGTTGGCGTAGTTGTTAGTGTGTTTTAATGTCCAATTACCTTATAATCATCATCAATAAGTAAATAATGATATTGTATTCACAAATTTATATTGATGAAATAAAACTCTAAATTCTCAAATTATTATTTATTTTATTAATCCATACATTTAATACATCATTTGTGATTCTTGAAAATAACCAGGTGTATTGATACCTGCTGGATAATCGCTATCCTCATCAGTACCATCCCGATCTTCGTCATCATCATCATCAATAATGGCTACTGGTGTTATAGTTCGGACTTCGCAAAATTTAATTTTGTATGTTTGATCTTTCTTACCAGCGTTCATCAGTTCATATTTACCCTCGCATAACTTGGCGATACATTCTTCATCAACATCACTAAAACGTTGCGGCAAGAACAGTTTATTTTTTTCGTCAAGTTCAACTTGTAGTCGTTCACCGAATCGAGTTGATATCTTCTCAGCATGGGTTATTTTGAACACTCGATTGTGCTCCACTGTCGCTAAATTGACCCAAGATTTCTCATCTAACTGACGTAGCTGCATCAAAACTGGATTCATCTTCTTTTTTTTAATTTTACCATCTGCCATGGACAAGTGTTGCTGATTGCTATAATCTCGTTTAACTGACTGTTTTCAGTTCAATCATTGCTTTCAATAATGCTCTTCCTCCTACCTAGAAATTCTACAATGATTTGTTTTGAATACCTGTTCAAACTTGTTGCAACGTCATAAGACATAATTTCGAAGTTTATTCCGTACACGTGTCCTTTCGACACCATCAAAAACATTAAATATCGTTAGCGATAAGAAATAGATTTTTTATGAAGTAATTTAACATGTTGATAGCGACGAGAAATAATAATAACCGAAAACTATAATTTGGAATTTGTTGATCTGTGATAAGATGACGGGGAAAATTTCACCTTTAATAATACGAGCACAATTCAGGTATGAACTATACTGCTTTATTTTGGAATATAATTAATAATGACACCAATAGTAATGTCAATTTTAAAATTTAATACCAAAAAATTTACCCAAATAAAAATACATGAGTTACTTAATTTACACCATAATAATCACCAAATAATAATCCCAAAATCCCCCAGTAATAACTCACAACATCTGTTACCTTAATCACACTACACTACCACTCATAAGTTTTCTTATACGTTCCTTCAATTCCCTTCTTTTCTGTATTGAATATTGGGGTCCCGGTGGATCCTGGTTGTAGCCAAGGAAGTCGTCCCACCCTTCCGGTCCCGGTGCCCCATCTAACTTCATTAAATCGTTTCCGATCTTCGGAATAAGTCCTAAAATTCTCTGATCTTCCGCAGTGAGTACCATCACTGGTCTCACTATTTCCATGGTGTTGTGGCACTTGTAATTGTGGCTTCTTAAATTCCTGTATGCCACATAATGCTTTATGTTAAAAGGGCACACCACCAACTCATCTTCTTCTGGGTGATTTATTAAATACATTTTACTGTTTTTGTTTTGTTTTTGAATTATCAACAACTGAGCTTGGTGTGGTTGCTTCGGTCTTTTATAACTTAGATTTCCCCCATAAATTTCCATTCTTCATTTATGAGTGGTTGTACATTTGATTAAACAATCTGTCGTTAGCTTTTTCTCTATCACTATTACCCATAAATTTTCTTTCTTCAATCATGGGTCGTTCTACATTTGATCCATAGGTTGCTGGTTCACATCCGGCTCGAAAGATCAATGTTTCATAAGAACAATATAAAATAATCTAATTATTTCGTTAGGAAATATTTCCAAATCTAAATGCGTAATTGTTTAAAATATTAATGATCTAGCGGTTAAAGGTTGTAATTTATACTATTGCGTCGTTTTGGATTCATGCCGGTAGGGCAAGGGATTCCCTGGTCTAGATTTTTAGAGCAATTCAATCACCCCTTCGAATAATTCACAAACTTTTGGATTTTTTCTAACAAAGGTCAATTGATTTTTCAAAAGGTAGATATTATTTTCGTATTTAGTTGATTTTGAATTTTTAAGGGTAAGAGATTTTCATCAAATATTACGTAATTTTTGAAAGTTGGCATCAATTTTCCCAATTTTCAATTATCGTAGGAGGGTGCTTCCACCTACAACAGGTAGCCTACGTGTTCCCCTTCAAGTTATTGTTAAAATTATTCAATTCTACCAATAAATAAAAAAGTTACAGCTACTCTCCATAGATTCTTGGATCGGGTTGTACATACAGATATATATATATATATATATATATATATATATATATATATATATATATTATATGGTATCATCAATTTTTAATTAGTTTCGGACCAAAATTTCTAATTCGAGATTTCACCAGATCTTTACGTTTTGAGGTTCCCTGAACACGTTTTTGAAGTTTTGAGCATGATGTCCGTGTGTGTGTGTGCGTCTGTGGTTTCGCCAACGATTACTCAAATAAGTGCACAAAATTGGCAAAATAGTGTAATCAACCAATTCAAATTTGCCGCCTTCTACAAGGGATCGGTTGCCATTGAAAAAGAGTTATTGTTATATAGAGAGATTCAACTGCGAAATTTTGAAATGACAGTTTAGGTTATCCAACATAATTTTTAAAGCGTAGCAAAATTTATAACGGTAGTTTATAAAGACAGAACGATATCTACTGTTGGTATTACTGAGGGCATAAAATCCTATGCGTTTGTTTACATTCTTCTGTCATTTTTGAATCATAACCTCAGAATATTTGTTTTCAAGCGTTTTTTTTTGAGCGAGTTTTGTGTTTCGGTTAGTGCTTTTTTTATATGTAAATGTTTTCAGATAATATAAATTTTGATTTTTCCACAAAAAAGAAATATATATTCTCTCGACAATTCAATCTATATGATTTGAATTTTTCCATGTTTTTGTTGGGACTACCGTACTACTTTTTATTCTGCGCTCAAATGACAGTTCTGTCGGTCTGTCAAAATTTCGCAATTGAATCGTTAATCTACTTTATAAGAAAGTTGAACTGAAAAGAGTGTGTGTGGAATCACCGAGCAGTGAACAGAGTTTTGGTTGACGAGATGCTGGTTCCTCATTGAATTTTTCGGTGGTTGTGAGATAGCCATGGTTTTCGATTCCCAATTTTGATGTTTGTAATAAGTTAGTTTTTTTTTTTTTTTTAATAATGTATCTCCAATAGATAAAATAGTATATAAAACTCGTGCTACGGTACTCGGTTTTTTAAAAACTCGGACTCGTGCATTAATTGTCGACTTCTGACACTTGTTTTTAATATACTATTCCAATTCATGATTAGCTATCCGGACTGTGTTGGGGAAGTTATTAGGCCGCTTCTTCGATTCGGCCCCTTTCAAATTTTTTTAAATTAGAACCCCAATTTTTGAATTTTTTTTTCTGCATATTTTTCTGCGTTCAGACATATACAAATTGTAAAGAGTTACATTAGAAAATTATCGAGAAATAATTGTTAAAGTATCCGAGATTTTCAGTCATCACAATATGCATGCATCAGCATGGTATACACAAAACACAATACCTCTGAATAAGCATTGCAAGCATTGATTTATTAAATGACCAAGTAGGCATAGGTTGAAAATTTGACATAATTATAGACAAAGATGGCAGATTAAATTGACAAAAATAAAATGAGAAATTTGGATACTTATTAGCAATGGAGATATTACAAGCCATTAAAGGGATCAAATACACTTCAATTTTATTCCGCCCTTCATCTCCATTGCTAGAAATAATCCAAATTTTTCATTTTATTCTTGACATTTTAATCCGCCATGTTTGTCAGTAATTATGTCAAATTTTCAACCTGTCTACTTGACCTTTAAGCAAATCAATGCTTGTAATGCTGATTCAGAGATATTGCGTTTAACGTATACTATGCTGATGCAAAGGTATTGCAATGACAGAAAATCTTGGAAAGTTTAACAATTTTTTTCTCAAAAATTTTCTTATGTGACCCTTTACAATTTTTACATATCTAAACGCGGGAAAATATGCTCTTCCAGAAAAAAAATAAAAAATGGGAATTTTAATTAAAAAAAAAAAATTGATGATGACGCTACTTCTTCGCAATGGTAACTGGTAGTGTCATTTTGACCACAAATAGGCAATTAAAAAATAAAAAGTTACGTGTCTCGGCGTTTTTGAAAATTTTGAAAAATAAAAAAGTTATTTGAATTATGCGGAACTTTTTGGTCACAGTGTATATACATTTATTTATAGGTTTTATGTATCTAAGTCTCTAGCTGTGATAACCCGTTCTTAAGGTTGAACTCTATTCTCAGTTATTTCGGTTTTTACAACGCAAGTTAGCGCTGTCGGCGGCTTGTATGAGGAAAAGATTTCTAACTTTCTCACGGATTGAAAAATGATTAGCGTGAGGTAAACCCTACTGATCAGTAGATGGATCTGAGCGCGGTCGTTATGTCTCACTCCTAACATATATCATTGCGTCACGCCGATTATATACTATTACATCACGCCTCCTTGACTTTGTAAATAAGATTTTAAAATGGATACCTTTTATAATAATATAATAACCAAAAAGACATAAAAATTATATATTTGACGACTAACTGTAAATCAATAGAAAAAATGCAAAAGCTGCATATGAAGAAATTGAACACCTTCAACCTGAACAACCGAAACCAATTGTTTCGGGGAATGAACAAAGAATATTGTTGAAAATAAAAGATGGGAAGAAACTCTTCTTTCACAGGAATCATTGTAGGAAATTTATAGGGAAACAAAAAGAAACATACATACTACGAACAATGTTTACTAACTATAAAACTAAAAAAGAAAAACAATAATAATAATAATGAATAATGAAAAAAAAACAACCAAACAATATATGAATTGAAATAAATGAAACGATGATGATGGTGACAATAACGGGGATGATTTCGATAATGAGATGATGGTCAGATAATGCACGTGGTAACAATGATGCGCTGGAAAGTCAAAGAAAACACAAAATTAATTATAATAATAAAATAAAATAAGATAGAAATAATAAAAGTAATAGTAGAATATTTACCAAAAAAGAATAATCAACAACGGATGGTAGTGACGAGAGTGACAATATGAGAGTGGTGCGTCGCAATGTAAAAAAAGAAACAGTAAAAATAATTATAAAAATAATAACAATAATAATAATGATAAAGTTACCTTAAATATTTATGTTCAGCGAGATCCGGCCAAATGAGCCCCGTTGTGACCACCCTAAAATTGGAAAAAAAAGTTACCAATTTTTGCACAAACAAACTGTAGGCCTACTTACATCTTCGTTTTTGGATTTGGTAACCGCTACCACGACCACGGCCACCACGACCACGGCCACCACGACCACGGCCTCCACGACCACGGCCACCACGACCACGGCCACCTCGACCACCGCCACCTCGTCCGCCACCACCGCCACCTCGCCCGCCACCACGACCACCTCGCCCGACACCACCACCACCACCACCTTGGCCGCCGCAAGTACAACAGATAGCATTACTGCTGGTAGTAGCAGAGGCCTTGGTGCCGCTGCTACTACCTGCGATATCTTCTGTTGTCATTTTTTGCAATTCTTCAGCGACTGGAAAGGAAATAAATAATTGATAACAATTTAAAAAATAATAATACATGATAACTTACGTTTGATTTCCATAGTCTCCCGTCTGTTGTCCATAAGAGAGTGATACAACAGGCGATTGTTTCTAGCATTATCATACATTTCAAGTAGGGAAGGGGTAGATGAAATTTATTATGCTGTCGATTTCAGATTTTATGGATTTTACGGAAATTTTTTGGATTAGCATTATAATCACTCGTGAAATAATTGAAAATGACGATCATTTATGACAGATGAGTGGCCAGAAGATGCCACAATTTAGTTAGCGACGGGCTTTTGCAGAGTTGTACCATGCCATATGACAACATACAGTATGAACAAAAAGTAACACATAAAATTAATAATTCCAACGCCGAGACTTTTAATTTATCTATTATTTATTTATGAGCTAGGAATAATCAATAGAAAGTTACCTTTTGATAAATAAAAAGCATGAATATTAGTCGTTACTTTTGGTGCATCCTATATGACAAACCTAATGTGTACTAACCAGCAATTCTGACAGTAATATCTTTCCTAGTCAATTAGAAACAATTGTCAATTAGAACCAAAACAGGTGGTATTTATCATTATTCCATTACATCAATAATTCTATTTGCAATAAACTGAAATAAGACAAAAATCAATGTTCGATACTGAGGAAACAAAAACAAATGATATAAAAGGATGGGGATAATTATAATACGCCGGTGTTTTTTTTTTGTGATTTTCGAGAGAAGGGAAATCTATTATAGACCCCAAACGACCCAATGTCGTTTGGGAGTGTGGGACTCTCCCTGGACCATCCAGGGCCTACCCACTAAAACCCCTCCGCGTATCCTCTCCCTGCCCTGGGATCTCCATTCCAAGTACTTCAGGGCAGGTATGGGCAGCTTCTTCTTTTGTGTAAGATCTTCTGTCACTTTCCTATTATTCTCAGAATTTTTGATTCTTTCATATTGTTTATTCAGTTTTACAGTACTGCAGAAACTTGTTCAACATTCATATTGGCTCATTATATAACCGTGTACCTTTATTTGTGTTATTACTATTATTATTAGTAATTAATCTTTTTATTGCAAATTATTGATCAATATTATTTTTTTATTGATTATTTGGAAATTCAGTTAGTCAGATGTCTAGCATTTTTATTTGAAATTGTTTTGTCGACATAGCATAGATATCAGGCCTAGGCCACAAATTTGATTTGTGTGGTTTATAAATTGAGTAACTCAGATATCTAGCATTTTTATTTGAAATTGTTTTGTCGACATAGCATAGATATCAGGCCTAGGCCACACATTTGATTTGTATCGTTTCTTTATTTACCATAATTAAACTAACTCATGTCCCGTAATTTCATACTACGATTGTGCCTGCTGTCGACGAGTTCAGGCCCTAAATGGTTATCGTAGAATTGCTGTAATTTTGGGATCATTTTCTTAACAAATTCATTATCGACCTCAATTGTTTCAATGTGAATTCCCCTAGGAGTCCACACTACAAAATCATAAAATTGTCGCTTCGTTATAAATAATTGACCCTGAATCTGATAATAGTAATTGTGATTCTTTTTTAATCGCAAACTATTACCTTCTAATTTACAATAAAATGTTTTAATTTTATTGGGTGCCTCTATAGGTTTTAATTGCCTGGCGGAATACGGACATTTAATTTCGATTATTTTATCATTATCAACCAAACCATCAGGTGAGGCGGCAAGAAAACCTAAGTCTTTTACGGTACACACAAAAAGTCCACACCGCACAACCGTATTTCCGGTCAACGTAGAGTATTCGTCTCTGGCAACATCTTCATACATTTTTCCATAATCAAGACTGATTCCTGTAGGATTAGTGTATAGAATATTGTGCACTTAATTCCCAAAATTCTTCGTTCGTTTACAGATTTCACCGAACTTAGAGGATGTTAGACGGCATTTTCTTTCGTCGAACCAGGCCTCAGAGTCACTTTGCTTTACTGTCTTTATTTGAATTTCGTTTTGCTTATCTGCCGAAACATTTAATAATTTTATTTGCTGTTTGATTAACGCATCGATTTGAGTTTGCGGCATATCGGATTGATTACAGGATGATCCGTAATCTTTATCCTTGTTTGTATTGCTCTTATTTTTTTGCTCAAATGGTGGTAAAATTCTTCCCAAACGATTTCTATTTTTATTTGTTCGATTGTTTACCAATTGTTTCAATCGTTCATTGGGTACTTTGCGGTTACTTTTGATCAACCATTCGGGACCATATTGATAAGATAACGCAGCTCCTTGGCATCTAATATTGAAACCATTTCTTCTATCAAAGAAGCTCGCTTTTCCATCATTAAATTTTGCAACTTGGTGCATAAACAATTCAGCTCTATTGCTAGTAGCGTTTTCGATTAGACTGTCACTTTTGGCAGTAACCGCGCCAATTATTTGCAATAAACGCACCTTTGTCTGTACAGGACAGTTCTGATATTGTGCGATTATCTCTTTGGTGCCCACTTTTAGACAATAGAACGATTTGCATTGGGAATGGTCTCCAAAAACGTGATTAACAATATTTGAAATATCGTCTTTCAATTCTTCAGGAGACGCATTTTCTTGCTTCGCATGCCACGATATTACTTTTCTTATATTTTTCGAAATGCTACATATTCGAGAATTTGTTAGTAAAATTCTATTAGCGTTAGATTCCTTGGCAAGATTAAATAAGTGTTTCGTAACATTCTTTGTTACGTGATTTGCACATTCTATTTTTTTAATAGATCGCAAATATGGAACTGTTTCCAAAATCCTGCTATGCACGCTAGAATCTCCATCACCTACAAAAGTGGTATAGCGCAACTTGTGCATGGTTTCACTGCAAGAAAATCCCTCCTGCAAAATATCAGCTTCCATTGCTGACGATGAGCCTTCCCAGTTTTTAAAACAGACATCATTGGGTGAGGCGATTTCTTTACGACTTGCCATTGCACATACAGAACAATATTTATTCCTAACACCCATAAATAAAATCTTTTTCGTATACGTTCCTATTATTACGGCTACTCCTGACTTTGCTGTGTAGCGGTGACCGTAGGACCTATGGCTCCAACCACCATCAACAATAACGGAAATGTTTCCTATATCCCCTGTCATTTTATTTGTATTTTGGGCATTCGCATATTCTAATTTGCCGGCTTCTTCAATTGAGTGCGTCAAAGCGTCATTCCACGACTCATTGACTTTTTGCTGATAATTCAAAAATGTTTTTATACAAAAGCCGGGAATGTCAAGAGTAGCCAATATTTCTTCTAATGTTGAAAAGCCTTTTCCATTAGAAATTACAGCAGAAGTGGCCAGATAGTTGACATTTCCACTATTAGAGCCACTCCTGTTTGGATTCGTTTCGAAAGAAGTAGTAAAGGCACATTTAGTACATTTATAAATTAATTTTGAATTTAAACCCATTACTACTTCTTTTTCTAATGCTAGATATCCTAAGCCACTTACTTTGCATGAGTGACTCTCCAATTGACGGATGTTTGTGATAAAACTTTGAATACCCACCACACGTCGACCGGTAATTTTCTCGATTGAAGGATCGTACTCTCCGGCAAGTCTTTTCTTCTCAACCTCTAATATTGGTTGATCCTGCATTGGCTGTACAAAGTTGTCACCGCTTGAAGCTGCCCTTGATGGTCTTACCAAGTCACTATAATTGTAATAAAATATTCGATATTACTTTATGCTTCGGCTGAGCAAAAAGAACTTTTTACCTGATGTTGTGTTCATTAGCAATTTCCTGCGATGTGGAACTTTGTTCATCACATTTAGGAACACTGGAAAAAAACATTGTCTTAGAAACAATTTTCGTATAAACATTGACTGAATTGTTTCAGATGGTGTTGTTTACTTTTTGACTAATGAATTTTCATACATTTTCAAAACAAATTGAGGGGCAATTATTACACTTCTAATTTTAACAATATCATTTCCAATGATTTTGATCGTTCTCCAAATTGAGATAATTCAGAAGGAATTTCTATTGTAAGTCTAATCAGTGGCGAACTGGCAAACTTTTTCGGCCCGGACAATTACTACACAAACCGGTCTGCGGTAAAAATTATACTCTAAATAAATGAAGATGGCAATCAGGGTAATAAAATAAATAACGCATTTTTCGTTATCAAGACACAAACATGGAATAAATAAGTTCCATAATCAGAAACAAAATAAAAAGAGCCTTTTTTTATTTATTAGCAACCGGCCCACCGAGTACTTGCCCGTTTGCCCGACGACCCTGTCTGCCACTGGTTCTAATTGTTTTGTATTTCAAAAATTAATTAAAAACAAACAAAATGGGAAAAGTTGTTTTGACATAAGGGTAACATAAAAAATTACTTTTTTCCATAGTGGTAAAAAGTTGTACTTGAGGTATACCGTAAAAGAAAACACCAGTGTTTGTAGAACAAATTAATGCAAATAAATACTTACCAACTTCTCCGGAGATTTGTACCCCGCTTAGACTTTTTCTCTAAAATTTTCGGCATTTTTCAAATTTTTAATAATACGAAAAAAACACAAAAATTTGAAAAATTCGATCACAATTGTAAATTGCAAACGATAAATGAATACAGAATCGGTCTGGTAATCTGTATATCTATCTCAATTTTTACAAATGTTTCATATGCTAGAAAGAGAAAGATTTGTCCCAGGAAGTGGGAGGAGCATAGTAATTTTTCTTTTATACCACTCTAATTGTTTTCTGATACAACATTTAGATTTATGATATTAGCTTCGAAATTTATCCACCCAAATGTTTATTATATTTGCAGGTCTCACCTTAAAATTCATATTTTGATCCTCTCTGTTGCAGGGTTGGTTTGTTATAATCGATAACATATGTGTCATGAACTATTATTTGTTTTTTTCTATTTCCTTTTTTTTGTTATTGTATTCTGTAAACTTCGTTTTTGAAATCGATTGTCAATTGCAATTATCTTTTAGTCTTTTTCAAATGCCGACTTTGTGTTTTTTTAACTCGATGGGGTAAGATTACTTATCAGTCTCTATATAAACAAAAGTCCTTGACTTTTTACACATTGCAGACAGAGTCTACTTTTATCAAAAAATGAAAAGTTGAATTTCCAGAATAATTAGTAGAACTATTTCTATTTTCACTCAATCCTAATCCAGCAATTTTCAAAATAACAGGGCAGGTGCAGTTGTGTGTCCAAATGGACACCCAGTAATCATGAATTGGACAAGGTGAAAATAAATAATACACACAGAAAATTCACGAACATTTAGAATTTTTAAAATAAAATACAAATTCCCAACAAAATAATAGGAGTTTGACTTTGTAGTGGACTCCCAGTACAAATTTGTTAAAAAATGCCGTGGAAGATAAACACATTTTTATCAGAAAAATCCTCCTACTAAAGATAGTAATCAAGTTAGACTACATAATAACGACTTTATACATATATTCGGTATGTTGCCTAATAAATTGCATTATTGTATTAATTTTTCCGAGAAAGTCATATTTTCCAACCAACAATGTTGTTCTCAAAAACTAGTACAGAGAGAGATAGCGTCAGCACTAACACTTCTGCACAGTAATATAAACAATTGGAGATTATCACAATTGTTTATAAGTAAGGAATCAAATGTAGATATCGATATTTTATATCTTTGTCTGGCGCATGTAAATTGTAAAATTAGTGGACCTATGTCGATTTGCTTATGTTGAACAAAGATCGAGCGATTTACAACAGAAACGAGATAATAAAAAAAAATTGTCGTAATACAAATAATTGAAAGTGAATAGATTTAGCGATGTGGTATAATGTTCGATCGAAAGCTAAAGGGTTGAAATTTTCCCGATGTCTAGAACTTTTTTCTATTTTATACTTGAACGTTCAAATTATAGTTATAATTTACAGAATCTTTAATTGTCCGTCCTACTGTAGAACGATTTAGATTTAGATTCAGCGAAGAGAACAGCCGTCCTAATTAAATAAAACAATAATAACTGTTTTGATGGTTTTATAGGACGGCTGCCCTCTTCGCTAAATCTTTCAATTATTTGTATTACCATAACATTTTTTTATTAAGATCTTGCTTCTGTTGTTTCGAATTATCATTTTTGGTAGAATCAAAACGAATACATATACAATATTGAACTTATAAAGAATTCACCATTGTTTATTATTTTATTTATCAAGTTGACTAATGAAATTCTAGCTAGCTTATACATAGTGTAATATAAGATTGTAAATACATAGTTGATTATGTACTTCGAAATTCTTTTGAAGTTTTCTATTTATTTCATCTTTTTATTTCCCTAATTGAGCCTCTGAATGGCAGATGGCGCGTAGAAAGAACTTACAAAAACATCCACTTTTAGTCGAGGACGCTACTATTCAGTATAGCAAAAATTGGCCGGCATTTTCAAAATACAACTTTAAAATGCCCTTTTTAGCAAAAATATTGACGTTGATGCCAAATAATTTGATTCTTATCAATGTTTAGTGTCTATTCTACGTCCTAAATTTGGTTTCAAGCGTATAGTACTGTAAATACGCGAATTCGTAATTTCGGCCTTTTTGCCAAACCTGCCAGTTCAAAGTCAATCAAAAAAATTGAGAAGCTGTATAAAACCTATTTAGATGTGATTCAAAAGCCAACAAATTTTCTATCGGGTAGTTTTTGAAATAAAAAATAAAAACCTGTAAAAACCATGTTTTTTTGAGGTGTTTTCGCTTTTTTTCAAAAACTACTCGATAGATGCCCTGTTAATTTGGCATAAACAATGCTTAGGGTGGTACTAAACTATGGTAATTTTTTCAGAGTTTTTGAACTCGTGGTTTCTATTTTCAGAGGGTAGAGTTCAACCTTAAGGGTAAAGCTCCTACTCGGCTAGTCTATCGCCAATTCCATATAAAATACATTGCATCGTTCAAGTCGGATAACTCAAAAACGGTAGCAGATATCGAAATGGTAAATGCCTCATTTTATTCTTAATGTGATTCTCTAACGGCGCGCGGTAGAAGTTTTTTGAAAAAATTAACTGGATTTCCGGAAATCCAGAAAATCATAATTTTATGTAGAAAAATAGATGTTTGTCCAAGTCGGATAACTTTTTGTATAGTTAACAGAATGCAAAGAAATTTATAGGATCCAATGTATAAAGTTGGCTCTACAAGTTTGCGGTGACAGATTATCAATTTTCTTATTAGTTTTTCTGAAAATTGCATCCAAAGTAACTGATTTTTATGAAATTATAAATAAAAATAATACAGCATTATCTGCCGGTGACACCCCTTAACCAATAATAATTCTCTATTCAAGATCGTCCCACCATAGTCATTTACCTTGATAAGTTAACAGGGGACAAGGTCGGTAATCAAAAGGACAGCAGTCGATATCAAAAGAAAGATAAGATACCTAACAGAAACTGGTTTTAGATTGCTATAAATTGTACGGAAAACATTTTCAAAGTAGAAAAATTATCGAAATTTAGGAATTATCAGATCTTTACCAACAATAATTATTCATTATGATGTTATCTAATTGATGGAAGTTTCTGAAATGTGGTTTACATTTGTTTCTCTACCTGAACTACCTCTAGAAAATGTTTTTATAGTTCTATCAACCCTCGTATATGGGGGTAATGCACCCGACTTTCTTATTTTCAATAGAATGGTATATTTTTTATTGTGTACCTAAATTCGCGGTAAAATCGAAAGGTAGTTTGATAACATGATTTGTGGTCTAGAATTGAGTTTTTTAGGAATTTTTTCAGAAATTTATAATTTTGCGGTGTTTGTTTGAAAAATTCATATTTGAAAAGCTATTGTGTTTGAATAACTGAATTTTGGAATTCTAATATTATAAATATTGCCCTTTTTAATAAATTTTGTTGAATCGAATTGTCTTTCAGCGATTTGTTGAAATTAATTATTAGCTAATGAACATGAGCAATTTAGACCATCATTATTGATCTCTAGTCTCCTATGATTTAATAATTCAGCTAAAAAGAAATGCATAGAAGGCTTTTTTGCAATTTTACTTCAATTCATTGTTACTTTTTTCTGTTGTTTTCCATTGAAAAAAATAACAATTATTTACATAGATGTAAATTGTGACAATTTAATGGAAAGTTCCATTTAAAATAAGAAAGATAATACGATTTGAACAGTAGCTGAAAAAAAATCATTTCAGCTAAACTCTGAAAGATAATTTAATTTTGTAACCTTTGATGAAAAGTACATTGTTTGATCTATTTTAATTCCAAATTGAACACTGCAAAATAAAAATTTTAGAATAAATGAAAATTTTCTGAATAACTATCAGTACTAGACCATAAGTTATGTATGGTCAAAAAACAATCGTTTCTAACAATTTTGCGACTTTCAAAAAAAAATTATGCATATAAATTGATTCAGAGTGACTCAAAGATGCTACTAACGGGTAGGAATACTTCGTGTTTTTTCCAGAATAAAATGGAGAAAAAATGAAAAAAGTATATGAGGGGTATTTTTGAGACATTTTGAGTCATTTAATGTGTTTATCTCCTTTTCAAAAATCGCAGCCTTTTCTAAGATGAGTGTTTTTTGACCAATGTGCTGATGAGCTACGGGGTTCAAATTTGGGTAAAATGATCTCCAAGTATACCCTCCTATAGATCCTGAAATATTTTTCAAATCACTCGTCAATCAATAGGTGTTTCCATTAGAGCAAAGAAAATTTAAGTAAAACACGTGGTATAGGAAATTTTTCTAATCAATTATAAAGAATAAACTGTGATAAATATTTATCCAAGTATGTTGATTTTTACTATTAATGAAGAGAATGATTAGGTACTAATTGTAAACGAAATTAATCAATCATTCTAAAAAAGAAATCTAAGGTAGATGAACGATTTGGTATGAATAATTAAGCAATTAAAAATTCAAATAATTAATTAGTAAAATTTTAAATAAAGATACATTTCAATTAACGGAATGATAGCGTTAATCAAAAACATATTTTTGTTGTAAAAAATCTGCCGTATGAGTTGTGTAACAAAACCAGTACATTATATTTTTCGGTCGTCCATTAAATTTATTTCGTTGATTAGATATCGCAAGACAAGTCACACCTTTTGGAAAAATAACGACTGCCTACCAAATTTATTGAAAAACGGAGGGCGAACTGCTCACAGACTACATCGAAATAGGAACTATACCCTTAAGGATATGCAGTACGAAAATTTCAAAACACGATAATTTTTTTCTATTTTCCAATGGATCTTAATGATCCAAACGGTATTTGAAAGAGCATAAACTAGCACAAACTAACACTTTACATCACTTAAATAGTAGAAACAATATTGGAAATGAATAATTTTCTATAATTACCTTTTATCGGCGCAATCAAATTCATATTTACATTAACCTATCTTTTTTGAGAAATAAGATTAATTTTTTATATATTTCTATACAAATATCTACAATTTCAAAAAAATACTGCTATAATACTGCATTAACGTCATAAAAATAGTAGATCAGTTGATCTTGTTATTCTTTCTTGCAGATAATTAAAACTAATTTTTGTCTCATTAATTAACGTTTGTATAACAGTAAAATCTGTAAAATTTACTTTATTATAGTCTGACGTTTGAATTAATCAAAATTTCACATCATAAAGCTTTATTTCTCTATACAGGGTGATCTATTAGCTCTTTTACAAACTCTGAGGACTGAAAGTAGATGAAATTTTATAAATAAATTTTTATATAAACATAGGTCCAAATTTTGCTTTTTCATTCAGAAAATTGGAGATGTTTCGCGGCGTTAATTAATAGAATAAGTTACAATACTGATCACCTGGGCTGTCGAAATACCTACAAAATTGTTTGGTATACGAAATAAGTAAATCTAAGTGGGCTGTATAGTTGGATGTCAGTGTTGATATAAACGATATTAGAATCATGCTACATATCATTTTAGCTATTATTTGATGAATAATTGTCGGTATTTGTAATGTTTCCATATTTAATCTAAGAATATGTTGATATTATCCATTTGAATGACATTTAATTGTATGCCATATCAAATACAAGAAAATCTAACGTATCAATAAATTAAAATTTATTATCGAAAAACAAAAAAAAAGGACTACAACAATGTTCGAAAGATGATCCTCTTGCCTCAATGCATAACTCAGAACGACGAATAAAATTCTGTTTTAAACGCTCAAAATCAATTTCATTTCTAATTTGTGTTGCACCATTTCTTATTCTTTCTCTTAACTGCTCGTGACTATTTATTTCAACATTATAAACAAGTTGCTTTAAATGGCCCCAGAAATAAAAATCACAAGGATTTAGATCTGGTGACCTGGGGGGGGGGCATCTTATAGGACATCCATTACCAATCCGATTTGGAAATAATTATTAAACCACTGTGTCACCTGCCTATGAGTTGGAGCTCCATCATGATGATACCACATAAGTTGTCTAATGTTCAGTGGTATATCATCTAGAAAAACTCGAAGATTAACATCAACCACAGTCTATGTATAATATCGTTTGTATTAATTTATCGAAAGTTTAAAACCACAATTGATAACTACAATAAAAAAATTTCCTAATGAAGGAAGACAACACTTACAATCAATAATTATAATTCTTTTCTCATATACCAAACTATGAACATGCTAACCCGATTTTCCAAAATTTTTGTTATTCTATTTTTAAGTATAATGAGTTTATTTTTAAGTATACCTGAAAGTTAAACATTTTCCATTTTATTAACTGTTGTGAATTTTTTTGGCAGTGAAATAAATATCGTTTAACGAAATTTTCATTTATTAATATTATTACAAATGTACAAATTGCAGTGTATGCTATACAAATTAGTTTAAACTACCATTGAATATTCGCATTAAATCAGCCTTCTTCACTGCTATCGGAGCAATGTGCATCAAGTTTCGAAATATTGGTCTTTGTTGGGGCAAAATGTAGTGCTGACGTTCCCGGCCTGTTGTAAGTTGAAACTCTGTTCGCACGTTCTACGGCTGTATAACTTGGGGGTTCTGTCGATTCTTCTATTGGTCGACTGCATTCGTCCGATTCAGATCGCTCCGCATATTCTAATTCTTCTTCCACATTAAAGAATGCTTCGAAGTTACTCATATTGAACGATTCAACGTCCGAAGAGTAGAGCATTGTGCTTGTAGCCTGACATACATCTCCAAGAATTTCAGAGTAGACGACATTTCTCGTGAATGTGCGATTCCGAAATTTGAATGTCCCATGACGGGAAGAGTTTTCAACAAACACCTTAACATTGTCAGAATTTCCTACGCGGCTAAGGGTGACATAAACTTGACCATGTGAAGAACATGAAGTCTTCAAATATATGCCTATTCTATCGAGTGTTTGCCCTTGTGCTTTGTTAATGGTCATGGCATATGCCAGTTTTATTGGAAACTGTAATCTTTCGAATGGTTTCGGAAGACCTTTGTCACTACTTGTCATAGTTATCCGTGGTAGCCAATGTAGTTCAGCTGCATTGTAGCCGTTAAGGATCATGGCCTGAACTACATTGTCCCTAAGTTCAGTTACCATCAACTTTGTTCCGTTACATAGATCAATCGTTATGTCTAAATTCCAAATCAACATGACCACACAGCCCACTTTTAATTCTAACATATGTGGCGACATTGAAGACACCTTTATGGAATTCTACACATCTACTGGTATTTGCAGTTCGCAGTCTTCGTCATTGTTATAGTCATCAATGTTAAAATAGGTACGTGACCCTCCGGGTAATATGATATCAAGTTTGATTATTTATATTATCAACTGTAACATTTGTTGGACACAGAATAGCTTTTTTGCCAATGTCAGTAGTGTCAATAGCAGAGTAGCCGTACACAAATTCCACAAGGTCGTCAACGGTTGTCACGATAATTTTTTTGGCAATTTCGATTAGATCATCACTAGCGTGTTCAATGCTTTTGGTCTTTGTCAGTATTGGGAAACGTTCTTCACCTATTTTCAATAAAAAGTCCGGAAACGGTAATTAACTGACATAATCTGAAGACACTCGTGAACGACTTGTTTTCATATTCTTTGTCATCTGGAAAATGCAAATTTTCTGCCATATGTGACTGTACTTGAGTGTCGATTGGACTGTTTGTTTTCGACTGCCGTGTGGAGTTACCGGCAGCATTTGCCGAAAGTCACCTCTGAATACTGTGACGATACCACCCATATAACAATCCATTTTCTTTAGGTCCCTTAAGTACTTATCAACAGCATGGACTGTATCTTTAGGTGTCATAGGTGCTTCATCTCATAATATCAGTTTTATTTCTCGCAAAGATGCTCCAGGGGCCAACCGGTGATTGAATCCTTGTTTAATGTAACGGGTATCCGAAAGGCACTATGACATGTCTTACCTCCAAACAGTAATGTAGCTGCGATCCCAGTCCATGCAATTGCTATAGATTTCTTTCTTAAATTTTTTAAACACGTGATAATCGTGTTGCAGGTCCATCAATGAAAAACATCCTCGAACGGTTTTCTTGTTCACTCAATCTAACTGCGTTAATAATTTCATTGAAAATTGTCGCTTGTTCATTATGCAACCGTAAAGGATCGTATATTCTGGAAGAACGTGAATTTTCGTCAGCATTGACTGGTTTGCCGTCATCAACTATTTTCGTCGTAAGGAATAACAACTCCCAAGTACGTCAGATAGATATCTTGTGTATTTCTTCCTATTACATCATTTATGTACTTATATGCGTTCCTAACAGCAACGTAATGATTTGAACCATTGTACATAAAGTCTTCAGTTAAATGAGATCTTCAGTTAAATGAGATGAATATTTGTCCCATAGGCGTGGTATCTGTTGTAAGTAGTTAGCATCAATCGTACAACACAGAAGCGCAAATAAATTTTTCTGATGCTCTGGATGTTGACTCAAGACCGCTTGTTCTAAATACTTGTCATATTCTTGCGCGTCGTCCAACAAACCAACTGCTACACATGCTGACTGATAGGTGTTATGTAAGGTCTAATTCACGATGTGATGTAATAAGGTTATTAAATAAAAGAGCTCCATGTTTTCTAGTGGCATTCAACAGTTCCTCTTCATTAACTGCTCCTTCAATTAATACATTTCTGTTGTTTGCCGTATGTACTAGCAATACAACTACTGCATGAAACCTGTCATACAGTCGGAATTGAAATAATCTCCAAAAAGCATCTGTTGAGGTAACATATCGACAGTCGATATAATTTTGAATTTCATATCTTGTCATCATTCTTGGTTCCCCGTTGTTTTGTGGAATTTGTCCTGAAGGAGCACTGGGCGCACTGCATGAACTTGTTCACGTCCTCCTTGCTCGGAAGTGTCTCTTGTAAATGCAATAGTGGCTTAGTCACTGTCTTTTTGTACGTATTTATGTAAATACTTAATTGATGTTCATGATCCACAGACCTCAAAGTTTATATTCGATTGATCCTTCTATTATCTGCAATATAAACATCAAGTTATATGCTTCGTCCATCATTTGGACGCCGGTAACTGAGTTGTCCAATGCCCGTTGCATCGGCAGTTCCTCTCTGGTTCATGATTATCGTTTCTTGAAATTTTTAGGGTACCTCTCATGCATGGGGAGCATTTTATAGCCATCTCTCATGCATGGGGCGCTTTTTATAGCCATCTCTCATGCATGGGGCGCTTTCATTCTCTAGCCCGCATAAACGATGAACATAATGGTCCTTTACAATTTGATACAGAGATGGTTGCAAGTTAACATCAGGAATGACAGCAGAAATAATGCCCTCAACGTCTTCAGAACTTTCCAATACATTCTCATTAATAAAATTTAATACGAAATGCGCGTGTGGCCAATCACGCTTTTGAAATTCAATTACATATAAATAGTTCTTCACAACCCCATATATCTGATTATGTATTATGTTTGTCATAAACTGCAATAGCTTCAATTGGAAAACTCGACAAACTAAGTCAACGCGATCTTGACATCTCAATGGATGTTTCAAGTTTTCCTTGATTTCTTTCCAATTGGGGTTGCATGTAAATGTGATGTATAAGTGGGGCTTGCCATGTCTTGCCATCATGGCCATTCAGTCGAGATATTGTCTTACTTTATTCTGGTCCCCACCTTTGAAAGATGTCGGCAAAATCACAACTTTCTTACCAAATTGATGTGCTTCCACAAAGTCTGACGGCGTTGCTATATGTCCCTGCACTCTTCTCAAAGTTGCTTCTTGAACCGAACGGAATTTCTTTTGATTCTCTCTCAAAAACCACAAGTCATTGTTTTCCGCACGGATCCATGCATCGACAATGTACTGCTGAAATATCTTGCCACTCCAGTGGATAATAGAAAATTGATCTTTTCTAGTATACAATCGGTATCGATAAAATTGTCGAATGGTCACCAATGTTGATGACTTACTTTTTAGTTTTATATTCATGTCATAACCATACTCTCCATATGGAAACAGTAGCGGATACAATAGTGGATCTATTTGTCTATTGAGATGCTGTTAGGGATCCCTCTGCAGCGTAGATAGACTTTGAGCTCTACATCATTTGGTTGTTTACTGCCAAGGAATACAGCCCCAATTTCACTGCAGCAAGTTGGAATGTTGAAATTTCTTCTATTGTCTCTTGTCCCGTTTACTGCACCCTTGAAAGCTAGTACGATCCGGTCAACAATTTGCCTACCATAGTTCGATGGCACCGATTGTTTTAATTCTTCAATAACTAACTCTATCATCGATAATGCGTTGACGTTGATTGAGTGCTTCTTCTGGAGCTATAAAATAGTAATGGTTTAAATTTGGCTTTTGCAACTCTTGCGTCGAAGCTTGTCCATTTGATACGTGATACACGTCACCACACAACACAAAACACCAATGTCATTGACCTAAATTGCAGGGTGACTCGCCTGTCATTTTGAAAGGCGCCATAGCAAAATTTGAATTAATTGCACGGATATTATCCCGAAACTCTTGTTTTTCTTTGCCGGGCCCGGTCAGCAACTCATACAGTTCCTTTGGACATGCATTGAGTGCTGGTAGTTCTATTTCACCTCGATAACACCAAATTTTGTTATCCTCACGATAACTGCGTTCTTCAGCAAAGTATTCGGCATTACAATTTTGACTTAAAATTGACTTAGTGGACCTAAATGGTGCATTCCATCTGCTTGCTCCTCTGTCTCTCGACCGTATGTGGAACAACAGCATGACGTCGTCCAGTTTCAACTCCTCTTGTGTTTGGTACATTTGGCTTGCCTCTTATAGACACAGCAGGTATTTCGTCAAGCCCAACAACGTCAGTTAATTTTCCAACGAATCTTCCACCAACGAGTATAATCGAATACCCGTTGGAGAAAGATTCGTTGGAAAATCATATATCGATATACGCACTACAGGATTCCACTGTGGAGGTACTTCTTCTACTCGCCTTGGTAGACAGTCGTGCTGCGTTAGAAGGACGACTGGATTCAACTTGATTCCCGAAAGCTTGAGCCTTGCTTGACCTCGTCTTTGGATATAACTTACTGCTTTTTTACTGCTCTGACTAAGCCTTTTTCTCACACTCTTAAGCATTGTCAAAATAATAATATCACGATAAATGGAAATTGTGGAAAAAAATCTATTAGATAGTGATGCCTCTTTGTTGAATGTCTTAAGTGAAAAATACAATGGATTCCAGCACATTCCTTTACCTATCTTAGAACACTTAGATTGTGTAATCAGAATGGAAATTTCTCTATTGAACACACAAATGTCACCCAAATAGTTCACGCGGCTGTGGAGCCAATTGAATACGTTGAAGTTAACGTTCTATTTTTATAATGTTGAATTTATCACCACTGGTATTGCTGCAGTAGACTGTATATACCTTCGAACCTACCCCCACTCAACGTTAGTGGAATGTTCTCCAATTAAGTGGAACTATTCTCAAATTCTCCATAACATTCTAAAGTTTCCCTCTACATTTTTTAGGATTCTATTTAAATATACAATTTTCTAGATTAAACTAAAATTTTCTAGTTCTAGAATCTAAGTAATTCTAGAATTTTCTTAGATATCCTACAGATTTCCAAAATTCTTTTAGCAAAGCGAACATATTCTCAAATTTTCTACAATATTTCAGAATATTCTTAAATTCTACAATATTCTAGAAAAGTTCCAGAGTGTTCGAGAACAATACACAAAAATTAAGCATATTCTAAAATATTCCGGAATACTGGAGAAAATTCTACAGTTTTCTAGAACTTTACACAAGCTTCTAAAATATTCTAGAATATTGTAGACATTTCTATGGTATTCAAGAAAATTCTAGAGAATATAAATTTTGTGCAATTTTCCGCAAATTCGACAATGTTCTACACAGAATACATATTCTTGAACGTTATAGAATTTTTTAGAATATTTCTAAATTCTTGCAAATATGCTTCAACCTTGTGAAATTTTCCAGAATATTCTGGTAAATTCTACACTTTTCTAAATATTTCCAGAAACCTGTGTAATATTCTAAAATGTATAAGAATTTTCTAAAGTATTCTAGAAAGTGCTGGAAGTTTAAGAAAAATTGTAGAGCATCGTATAATTCCTCTGATTTTTCTCTAGTTTTAGTGAACATTCTAGAATTTTCCAGAATATATTTCACTATTGTAACATATCCCTCAGTATTCTAGAATATTTTAGAATTTTATAAATGTTTATAAATTTTTCTAAGATAAAGTGGAATATTCCGGAATTTTGTGAAATTGTCTAGAATACTATAGAATTTTCTAAAATTTCATCGAAAACACCAAAGTATTTCAATCTTATCTTACATATTCTAGAATTTTCTAGCATTTTGTCGTATACTTTGGAATTGTGTGTAATTTATTTATCCTGCAATAAGTTTCCATTTTTTTTACAATTATCTTGGTTCTTCTTAGACTTTTCAGTTTTCCGCAAAATTTTGAATACGACCCTTTGCTGGATACAAATGCAATCGCCGTTATTATGTAATATCAAATTAGTTATAATCAAAGTCCCATATCTTATTAAATATATCAGACATTTACCTTAAATAAGGTAAGAGACCGTATTATCGGCACAGTTTTTATATTTTGTTAAAAAATAAGATTGAGCGAAATGTACAACCTATGTAAGTATTTCAGAAGGTTCATCGATATTTTCTCTCAATTTCAAATATTGGGCATGAGCATTGTCGACAAATCAGGATGCTGTATTTGAATGGATTAAAATAGGTACCTTTTAGCTGTCGAAAATAAGGTAGTGTGTTTGTGTTTTTCACTAGCAATAGGTGAGTATTTGATGTTAGTTTTTTATGACTTGTATAACCGACTGAAGCTCTCCAGTGAGTTTATATAATAAGTAAAATATATTTTCTTATATATGCACTTCAAAATAACTTTTGAAAGAAGGTTTTTACAGAAAATTCTAGTGCTGATAATAAGTACCACCAAGATAAGAGATGGCTGTATTATCGACAGGGGTGCCGATAATAAGGGAAAAAGCACAGTGAATATATTTGTTTTTATCTGTATACTGTTAGGCATGCTGTGATAATAATTAATATATTTTGTAAAGAAGTCCATGATGAATTTTTAGACCTATTACCGGCACTTCACTTTTTAATGGTTTCTTGATTATTTCTATCTAAGAATGAGTGATGATAATATGTCCATTTAGGTGCCGGTAATTAGGCCTGATTTATAATTTGTTTCAGAGAGTCAAAAATGGAAAAGAGTAAAAAGAAGAGGGTATCGTATCCGCCTGAAACAATGAAAAATGCTGTAGAGGCAGTGCAAGCGGGAATGAATTTCAAAACTGCTCGCAAACTGTTCAAAGTTCCTCGATCAACATTACAGGACAAGGTAAAAAGTAGAACTCTCATGGATAAAAATAGTGGTCCAGGGACAATCTTAATTAACGATAAGGAAAACTTGCTTGTCAAATGATTAATTCATATATCAAATTGTGGATTCCCAGGAACAAAAAGTCAGTTATTAGATAGCGTCCAAATGTTGGTGAAAAGTCTTAACAGGCCTAACAATTTTGCTAATGGGCGACCTGGTTGAAAATGGTATGAAGGATCCATGGAAAGACACCCTGAACTAACAACAAGAACACCGCAAAATTTGACTAGTTCCCAGGCGGCTTTGTCAGAAAACGGAATAAGACAATGGTTTGTTGAAGTGGAATCTTATTTAAGAAGCGCAAACAATTTTGAAATCTTCAAGGACCCTAATAGAGCTTTCAACTTTGACGAAGCAGCCGGACACTTAATCGCGCTGAAAAAAATTATAGTGTGACCGAGCGAGAATGTCTGGAGGTAGTCTTTGCTGTTGAAAAATTTCGTCCCTATGTCGAGGGTACACATTTTACCATCGTTACCGACCATTATTCCTTGTTGTGGCTGCATCGTATGAAAGATCCTGCTGGTAAACCTGCTCGATGGCGAGTCCGCTTAAGGGGTTTAGTCAGTTAAGCTTGTTTGAAAGGCAATTTTCAACGTAAAAATTTATTGCATTTTCCAATGAATTTTGATGATCTACACGGCATTTGAAAGGGCTTTCTTCGTTGTTGTCGTGAATTATCAGGTTTTTGGAAATTCGAACGTGGTCCGGAGTTACAAAAAAAAACCGGAAGCATGTTTTTTTAGATTTTCGTTCATAACTCTGTTAATATTGCTTATTTTTGAATGAATTTCACACAGCATGTATTAAATTCAAAGCGCGTTCCAACTATGATATTTTTCGATCGCATTGTTAGTTTTTCGGGAAATTTATGAAAAACGAATTGTTGTTGTTGTTATGAGTGGCTTACTTCATCTTGTATCGGATAGAGGGCCTCATCATAATTACAGATTGCTTTATCATATATCTGGGGCGACCACCTTACGTATTTGCAATGTTGTTAAACCTCTTTTTTATGATTTAAAACCACACCTTCGGTTTTTTATAAATAGATGGCCACCTATTTGTGTTTATAAAATTTCGAGTATTTATAAGCTTTTTTCTTTTGATTGAAAATAAAAATATTAGACGTCCCTACTTGTTTAGAATGTCTTTTTTTTTAAAAAAAAGAGAAAAATAAAATCCCTCAAACAAGTAAGATGAATATATGACCGTAACTGCGTTGAAAACCTGGAATAAATAGTGATAATTGCCAAAAATTAAAAACCCAAACATTCAATAATGAAAAAGAAATGGCATTATCGCACCATTTACTGGGTAAAGAAATAGATAGATAGATAGCGTTAAAAAAAAGAATAAATTGATTTTTTTTAAGATTTTATTAGGAGGCACTATATTAATATTTATTATAAGGGATTATAATTATCGTGTAAGGATTAGAGGGGGAGCGAAGAAAATTTTATTAAAAATTAAAATATATATTCTGAAAACAAAATAAAAAAATTAATAATAATAAATTCTAAAAAAAAAAACAATTCTAACAAAAAAAAAACAATTATTTACAATTATAAAAAAATAGCAAAAAAAAATTAATTCAAAAAAAAATAAATAAAAAAATTCTCCCAGTCTTGTTTCTGAAAATTGTAAAAAAACAATCATTAATTCTACGTATAAAAAATGTAATAATGATTTTCAAGTATACCGTTTTCACATATAAATAATTATGTTGCCACCGCGCCCCCTTTTTCGTCCGCGTGAGCCGCGTCCTCCTGAAAATCGGAAAGAAATATGAGAATCTTCACAAACAATGAAAATTTGTACCACTTACTTTTTCTTTTTTGCGCCGTGGTCCCGGTGGTGGCGGCGGCATCTGTCGTGGCGGTGGCTGTCTTGTGGGCGGCTGTCTTGTGGGGGTGGCAATCGTGGCAGCGGCTGCTGTCGTGAGGGTGGCAGTCGTGGTGGCGGCTGTCGCGGCGGCGTATGAATTTTTTCTAATCATTTTTTTTTTAATCTAATAATTTTAAAATTGAAAAAGATAATTGATTATTTTTATCTAACGAATGTTTCACAAATTGCAAGATTTGATCTAATAATAATCAAAATAATAATTGTCTTTACTAAATTTCACTACACAAACCGATATTATTGTACTATATAAACCATTTATTGTATTATCAATCAAGTATTGCATTGTGTGAAACACAAAATTTACATAAAATAATAAATTGATAATACATAATATAATAACTTACATTTGTCTGTTAGGTTTGATGGTCGAATAAGAAAGAACCAAAGCTGTTAAAATAATCGAGGGGTGGAGATGGAACTTGGTAGACATTTACAGGGGGGGAATATTTGCAATATTTGACAAAAAACATAAACCACACTATAAGAGACAGATATATTTGTATACGTATGACTCTACCTGTATTGGACAAAGATAAAAATAAGGTTGAAGAAAGAACGAAAACCAATAAACATAAACATATTTGTATCATTATTAACGATTTGATTATTTTATAACACATATATAGGAAGCGTCGTTTGTATTTTGAAAATTAATTACTGCTTTTATTTTATTTTTAAGAAATATGGTAATACAATTAAAAAAATTTAAAAAAAGTTTAGTAGTGTAAAAAAAAGTATTGCTCCGTGTGAAATGCGAACCCCGGACACTGCGGTTGTAAACAAGAATACAACCAATTCAATTTCTATTTCAAAAGTTTTTTTGTTTAATTAATTGTACAAAAGAAAAATAATTGTTTATAAGTTTGTCTTAACCTATTTGTATTTCCTAGTCTACACTTTACATACAATATAAATCTATTTCTATTATTTCTTAAGGTACTATTATTATTTACAGTTTAATTACTAGTTAATTACAATATGAACATGTTTAGCTTATTTATAGGAAAAATGATAATGAAAAAACCTACTTGAGTCAACTTATCCTAGAGACAAATAATGCTATTTAGCTTATCTATTCTTTTATGATGGATTAAAAAATATCATCTCTTGGTATGGCAATTTGTGTTTAATTTTGAATTTTATTGTGTTTATGTTTGAGTTTCTTATTGTTAGTAAGAGTTGGTTATGTGACATTTGAATATTATAGAACTTATTGGCGAGTTCAATGATATAGTCTTTTATGGGGAGTAATCCTGTCTGTTGATATAGTTCTGTTATCCTCGTGCATTTGTTTTTATTCAATATGAGTCTCATCCATTTGTTTTGTGTGTATTGTAATTGTTTTAAATGTTTATTGGATGTTGCACACCAAACGGGTGCTGCATAAGTTAATATGGGTCTTATGATTGTAGTATATATGAGTTGTTTGTTTTTTTGTGTTGTATATGGGGATTTTATAATTGGATACAGTTTAATCAGTGCTATGTGAGACTTTTCTAATGTTTTATTGATGTGTTCTTTATAATTTAGTCTTTTATCCATGTGTACTCCCAAATATTTAACTGTTTGCTTTTGTTCTATTTTTTCATTGTTTATTTTTAATGGTGTGAATATCTTTGAAAAGGTGAATTTTCTAGAGAAAACTATATTTTCGGATTTCTCAGTGTTTATTGTTATTTTCCATTTTGTTAAGAAGTTCTGTAATTTATTCATGTGTATTTGTTTTTGCTTATTCGGAACCTCTGCCGCGAATGAATGAGGGTATATTGAAGCATCATCAGCGTATAAGGCTAGATTAGTCTTAGTGAACTTCGGGAAATCATTAATATAGATATTAAAGAGTATTGGGCCCAGTATGGACCCTTGAGGTACTCCAGATTTGTATATGAGGCTATTAGAGTTAACGTTGTTAATTTTGACAACATAACTTCTTCCTGTTAAGTAGTCTTTCAACAGTGTTGTTAGGTATTTTGGAATTCCCAGTTTTATTATTTTGTACAAGAGACCGTTTATCCACACCCGATCGAAAGCTTTCTCGAAATCTAACAGCATCATTGCTGTTGTCTTGTCGGTGTTGAAGTTATTTATAATGTCATTTGTTATTCTGACAATCTGTTGGGTGGTTGAATGCTTTTTCCTAAAACCGAATTGTTCATTTATGAGTGATTTTTTCTTGGCTAGGTAATTTTGTAGCCGGTAATAAAGCACTTTCTCCGTAATTTTGGAAAAACCTGTTAGTAGATTTATTGGCCTATAGCTGGTAGGTATTTTATGGTCCTTGTTCGGCTTTTGAATAGGTATTACAATAGAGCTCTTCCAAGCATCGGGAAAGTGTTGTATTTTTATGATGGAGTTTATTATATGCAGCAGTTGTACTATTGCTTTGATCGGCAAGTTTTTGATGATTTTATTTTCAATACCGTCTCTACCTGGAGCTTTATTATTTTTCATATTTTTGATTATGTCCCGTAATTCTTTGAAAGTGGCGATGTTTTTAGCAAGGTGTTTTTTGGTTAGTTCTGTTTTGTTTTCTAAGAATTTTTCTACTTCGATATTAATTTTTTCTTGTTCTTCATTATTATCATCATCGTTTAGCTGGTATATATTTTGAAATACATTTGCCAATAAGTTCGCCTTGTCTATGTTACTAAATACCGTCGTATTATTTGCCCTATCCTCTAATGGTGGTATTGTTTGTTGGGATTTTTTAGACTTTCTTAGTGAATTTATACATCTCCATATACTGTTATCCTGAGTCTTCAGGTTTTCTAACTTTGTTTTCCACTCATTGTTCATTTGTTCGGAAATTGCACGTTTAATTTGGTTGTTTAGAGTATTGACTTCCTGTTTGTATGTTAGATTTCGTGTGTTTTGCCACTTCTTTCTGGCTTTGTTACGGTTTTTGATAAGTTGTATAGTGTCATTGTTCAGGTTTTCTTTGTTTATATTTATTTCTCGGGTGGTAGTATGTTTATTTTTGTATTTGTTTATGATTTTTGTGAAATTTTCTGTTGTTCGGTTTAGTTCATCTTTTGTGTTAATTTGATTGTTTATGACTATGGACTTATTAATATCGGCCCGGAATTGTTGCCAATCAGTGTTACTATATGATGTTATTGTTCGCTTAATGCATTCAATTTTTGGGTGTCCGATTTTGATGAAAACTGGGTTGTGATCTGAGTTTAGCTGTGCTATAGAAATTGGATTGGGTATAACATTGACATTTTTTGTAACTGCTAAATCTATGGTTGACGGGTTTCCTCCATTATCGGGGAAGTGTGTATGTTCATCTGTATGGTGTATGGTGTAATTGTTAATCCGTGTATATCTGTATAGTGTGTTACCATTAGTATTAGTATCGATGCAGTTCCATGAGATGTGTCTAGGATTGTAATCTCCGATGACTATACATTTTGAAGATTGAAAAAATGGGTCTAGATCTGCATGTTTTGGTTTGTTAGTTGGGGTGTTGTATATGGATGTGATTGTTGTATCAATTTCGTTTAATTGAATAGAAATGTTTTCGATAGAAGAGTTTTCCTTGTATGGAAGACTCTTATGAGGAATTTCTTGCTTAATTAGTAAAGCTACGCCCCCCCCCCCGTCGTTTGTGTGCGGTCTCGTCTGTATACTGCAAAGTTTTTGATTTTAAGTTTATGATGTGGTTTTAATTGCGTTTCTGATAATGCTATTACGTTTATTTTATGATAGTTGATAAAATTAATTAGTTCTGGTATTTTACGACTAATTCCCCTACAATTCCAGTATATTATATTGATTGTGTTATTCATTATCAATTTTTTCTATTATTTCAATAAGGGCTGTGAATTTTTCTCCCTCTGTTTTACATGTTTTTAATTGTGACTTTAGTATTCTAACATATTTTAACATTTTACTTATGTTAATTAGTTTGTTTAGACTACTTACTTCACTGATTAGTTCGTTAAAGTTGCACGCACCGTTCGTTTCGTTCCTGTTTTCCTGCTGTTCTTTTTGTTGTCCCTGTTGCACTAGTTGTTCATTTTGGTCTTGTTGTTGTTGTTCTTGTTGCAGTTTACGTTCTTTCCATATATTTCTATTTGGCATAGGCGCTGGAATATATGACGTCTTCTTCTGGGGTGCTTGCGTCCATTTGACTTGTTCTAATTTCTTTAAGTATGTAGGACATTCTGTGAAATTACTCAAGTGGTTGCCATTGCAGTTGCTACAGATTGGATTTAATTGTTCCTCCATAGCGCATTCTAAGAATATTCTAAGAATACAACCATCACAGCTGTTCGATGTATTGTATTTATACTTTCCTTACTAATCTACATCGGACCCAATAACTTTATACGTATTAAAAAAAAACATTTAAATAAATATGTTGATTATTCCGTTTTAGTTTTTTAAAATGTTGTTACGCCAAATATATCTCACAAACCCCCTTCCTCATGAATTTCCGCTGCCGTGATCTCTCTTTTTTACTAATTGATTATTATATAGAAAATAGTAATTAATCCTACGCAAAAATGCTAATTACTGATCGTTTAGTTTCAACTGTTTTTTCGATCATCCTGAAAATTAATTGGAATGAAATATGGAAAAATAATATTTGTACAATAAATAAAAAAGCATAGACTTCGTTGGTTAGTTACTTGCTCTCAATGTGATCTTTGCTCTTGTTGGCGTTGCAAAATTTACCTACATTTGTTGCAGAAAAAACACCCTTCCTGTACGACTTTATTATAGACGATTCTTGGAAAAAGAAATTAAAAAATAAGAATCTTCAAGGTAGTAAAACAGGCAGCAAGATATTGAAATCAAAACAAGGATAGATAGATGAATGAACTGGAGAAACGAAAGAAAAATCAAATAAATTTGATAACGATTATTGTAGAATAATTTGAATTACTTATACTTAGATATACATATGTTTTAAAAAACTAAAACAACTTCAGTTGACCAATGATAAAATAATTTTCCAAAATAATAATAATAATAATAATAATAATAATAATAATAATAATAATAATAATAATAATAATAATAATAATAATAATAATAATAATAATAATAATAATAATAATAATAATAATAATAATATACTAAAATGATTTTATACAATAATAAAAACAAGAGATACCGAAATTGTTTTAAATAATAATAATGGTGATAATGATATTATTTTGCCATAATGATAATTGCAAGATTATCGCTCACTTTACTCTACATATGTTTCCGATGCCATCCATCGTTTCTCCCACGTCGAATCGACAATCCTAAAAGTTAATCAGAATGAAATATACAAATTATCGGTGAAATTGTAATTTTCTTTACCTATGTCTATTCTTATTTTTTCTTTGTTTATTTATTTAATTTCTTTTCCTGTATTTTTCAACATTTCCTTTCTCTTCATCAGTATTACTTTCATCAATAATAGGTAGCAGTGAGAATTCTTTTATGCCTTCAAGGTTAGTTTTATAAATCAAAAAAAGCAATGATGATGATGATCATAGTAATACTTGCTGGTCGTCCAATTGTCCAGAGTCTCTTTTGGGAACTGAAAATTAGCGAAATATCAAAGTCTGTCTAATTTTTTAAAAAATAAAGTGTATACTTACTTTGGTACATGATTCCGATTAAATTATAATAATCTGTTGCATTTGTATTTTCTCTTGTTTTATTTGAAGTTTCCGTCGTTGTTGTATTTGTGGTTGCAATATTTTCTCCAATTTTCGGTTCACAATTCCTCTATGTAGAAAAACCCAATTATAACCAAAGAAAGTGTCCATATCTCTGTAAATAAATAAATGAATGGATAAATAAATAAATAAATACTGAGCGTTTAAAAAATATACTTATCTTCAACTTGTTGATTTTACATGTTATATATTTTAGTAATTTGTAAATACTTGGGCAGCTCACCTGATGGCAACGCTCAAGTATTTTCGTTCTTTGAAAATACTTGGGCAGCTCACCTGATGGCAACGCTCAAGTATTTTCGTTCTTTGAAAATACTTGGGCAGCTCACCTGATGGCAACGCTCAAGTATTTTCGTTCTTTGAAAATACTTGGGCAGCTCACCTGATGGCAACGCTCAAGTATTTTCGTTCTTTGAAAATACTTGGGCAGCTCATCTGATGGCAACGCTCAAGTATTTTCGTTCTTTGAAAATACTTGGGCAGCTCATCTGATGGCAACGCTCAAGTATTTTCGTTCTTTGAAAATACTTGGGCAGCTCATCTGATGGCAACGCTCAAGTATTTTCGTTCTTTGAAAATACTTGGGCAGCTCACCTGATGGCAACGCTCAAGTATTTTCATTCTTTGAAAATACTTGGGCAGCTCATCTGATGGCAACGCTCAAGTATTTTCGTTCTTTGAAAATACTTGGGCAGCTCACCTGATGGCAACGCTCAAGTATTTTCATTCTTTGAAAATACTTGGGCAGCTCATCTGATGGCAACGCTCAAGTATTTTCGTTCTTTGAAAATACTTGGGCAGCTCACCTGATGGCAACGCTCAAGTATTTTCATTCTTTGAAAATACTTGGGCAGCTCATCTGATGGCAACGCTCAAGCATTTTCATTCTTTGAAAATACTTGGGCAGCTCATCTGATGGCAACGCTCAAGCATTTTCGTTCTTTGAAAATATTTGGGCAGCTCATCTTGTATTTTTCCTGTAAGTTTTTTGAATATTTTTGTGTAATATTCGTTTTTGCTCATAATGGACAAGAAAACGAATTTTAAATAAAATTATTTGTTGCTTTGGCAACATCACAACATTATTTGTTTCTGTGATATAATTATACAGATTCATAGGTCCTTCACCTGTAAATCTCTTATAGACTGCCCTTGGCGGGTATGTCTACGTTCTATAAATTCTGGCAACAAAGCTTTGAAGAAAAATTTCTCTAAAATATTCTCCATCTTGTTCTTCCAAAAACTATCGTCTCGGACAATAACTTGGTATCGCATATCTTTGGTAGTCCAAACAACGAAATAGCAGATTTCGTTTTGTTATATGCAGTTGTCCTTGTATCTGATACATATAAGCATGGGTTTTCTTCAACTCCAAACTGTTATTTTCGTCCAAAGTGCAATACATTATTTTTTTGCTATGTATTGTCTCTTCGATTGACAAGTCCCTTGCCGAATATGGACATTTAATTTCAATTATGCTGTCGTCACCAATGAGTCCATCAGGTGTCGCAGCTAGAAATCGTTTATTTTTATCAACAAACAATCCACATTTGTGAACTCTCGTATTATCTTTTCTTGGAACTGCTCTCGTGCAGTGTCTTCCTTCATACTTCCGTACTCTGTTGATTTGGCTGTCCAGTTTGAATATAATATAGTTTTTACAAAATTTTTGGTATTGGTTTCTTTCCTCATCCTGCAAATTCTACCAAAAGAACTTGCCGTGAGTCTACCAAATCGTTCATTACTCCAGGTCTGTTTATTATCCCTTGTTGCTTCTTCGATTTCTTCAACAGAAACCTTTGTTTATTTTTTCCATATGTAGATTTTTTTCCCTTTCAAAGACATTCGGATCCATGTCTGGTACATCATCAAACTGTGACAGTCCATAGTCTGCATCAGCATTAGCAGTTTGTTTAAATTTTCTCTTTGGTTTCAAAATTTTTCTTTTATTTTGTTGTTGTGCCAAAAACTTTGTTGTATTTCGGCCAGTACAATTATTTTTGCTGCCGATTTCTGATAAAAACATTCCTCTTGAGTTGAAATTAATCACCGCGCTGTAGCATCTACCTTCATATGAACCTCTCTTAGAAAAATTAATCCGTTTTCCACCAACCATTTTATTAACAACATTGTTGAATGACTCAACAACGTTGTCGATCACGTCATGTATCAAACTCGCTGACTGATCTGCAACGATTTGTAGATACCATTTTAATTTTGGGTAGAATGTACAGCATTTTATTGAATTAAATACCAACGATGGTTCCACTGTACCAACACTTTTGCAAAAATATCAAACACATGAAGTGTGGTCGCCAAATATATGTGCGATACTGTTCGTGATATCGCACTTTAGAGCAGCAACTTTCTCGTTATGAGGTCTGTCCTCATTTTTTCGGTATTTTATTGCTGCTCTTATTGAAACAGCTATCTTTTTAATATTATTATGCAATAATCGTCTCATTTCCATTTGCCCACCAGATGTTTTTGATAAGGCTTGCAATTTATTGCATAAATTTCTCAGAATGTGGTTCCTACATTCGATTTTTTCAATACAGAAGGAAGGGCCGTATGGCTTGTTGTCCCGTAATTTTTTTTTAAACTGCTGTCACCATCGCCAATCACTTTTTTATAACGTAAATCGTGCATAGCTACTGAATTTTTAAAACCTTCCAAAATAATAGCGCTTTCCATAGACGTGGATGTGGAATTCCAGTTCTTGAAACAGGTGTGCGGTTTTTCCATATTTTCTCTTTTAATTTTGTCGCACATCGAACAGTATTTATTTTTTACACCGAGGTATAAAACTTTGTTGGTTCTTGCTCCAATTATTGTCGCGAAGTCTGATAATGCATTATAGTTTTTCCCATAAGATCTTTTACACCAGGCTCCGTCGACATAAACGGTGATCGCTGGCTTGCCATCAATGACATCACCGGCTTCGATTGCCAAACGGTGCTCCTCTTTTCCCGCTTCTTCCATTGATTTCAGCGCCAGTTCTTTAGCACTTTCATGAATGCTGGTTTCGTATTTTTGGTACGTATTTTTGGCCATGTGAGGAACGTCTAATCCAGCACAAATTTGTGACAGTTGGGTGTATCCAATGCCACACTCAGTTGCTGCACTAGCCGCCGCGTCATTTATGTTTCCCCCAGCATTACCATCAGTGTCGAAATTTCCCACACAATCGCATTTTGTACAGCGATACATAATGGTGCTGTGTAGTCCACGTGGGGTCTCGCTGACAATTTCCACATCTTCTGATGTGCATTTTTATTTTTTTTATGATTCAATCCATATAATAATGTTGTGATAACAAACCAAAGGTTCACTATTCGTCGACCTGAAATAATCCTCGCTGGTCTTCGACACACGTTCAGGAACAGATGCCGATGAATCATCATCATCATCATCATCATCATCATCATCATCATTAGTACTAACAGCACCATTATTTGTATTTTTGTTAATTCGCGATACCCAGTTTTTTCTGCCTAGGCTCTTGCGGCTTGTTTTTCGGGTACTGCGAAATTTACTCCCCATACTGTTAGATGTGTATGTATATATATATATATATATATATATATATATATATTATTGTAAGAAGATCTTTTTGACGCTGGGTAGAGAATGTGTTCGATAATTTTCGCTCACTAGGTCGTTTGTATTCGGAAGAACATTACAGTGGCGGTACACGGCACAGATTGTCGATAATGCAGATTGCTAAGCTGAAACAAGAAGCTGACCCACAATATCATACATAGGCTACTGCGAGGAGAAATACCCTATATATACTTGATAGAAGATTCTTATTTGTTATTACTATTATTATTTAGAATCATTTCAGTGCCAATTCTTCTTCTTCTTCTTCTTCTTCTTCTTCTTATTATTATTATTAATATTGTTTAACTTATTTTCGGTAATAAAAATAATTATTATTATTTTTATCATTATTATTATTATTATTACTATTATTACTATTATTATTCTTTAGAATCATTTCAGTGTAAATTATTGTTATTATTATTTAAAATATCAACAGACATCGTTATTACTGTTATTGGGAAAAATATTTCAATAACATTTATTATTACTTTAATTATTTTTTTAATATACAAATGTATATTGTATAATATACGAATTCAAATTATTTCAGGATAATTTTTATCAGATTTATTTGGTTTTTCTGTCGTTATTTTTGCGAATTTATTCATCTATCTATCCTTGTTTTTAACACAGGAATTGGTCTCAATGTCTGGCTGTTTGCTTGCAGTTTTTTTTTTAATTTCATTTTCTAAGAAATGTCTAGTCTAGAGTAAAGTAGTACAGGAGGGGTGTCGGCAACAAATGTAGGTAAATTTCGCAACGCCGACAATAAGAACAAAGACAACGTTGAATCGAAGTAACTAACGTACAAGTCTATATTTTTATTTGTTGTATAAATATTTAATTTCGATATTTCGTCCTAATTAATTCTCCAAAATTGCCAAATGAACAATTTGAAAACCGAATGATCAGTAATTACCATTTTTGCAAAAGAATAATTATCATTATCTTAATCGTTATCAAATTTATTTGATTTTTCTTTCGTTTCTCCAGTTCATTCATCTATCTATCCTTGTTTTGATTTCAATATCTTGCTGCCTGTTTTACTACCTTGAAGATTCTTATTTTTTAATTTCTTTTTCCAAGAATCGTCTATAATAAAGTAGTACAGGAAGGGTGTTTTTTCTGCAACAAATGTAGGTAAATTTTGCAACGCCAACAAGAGCAAAGATCACATTGAGAGCAAGTAACTAACCAACGAAGTCTATGCTTTTTTATTTATTGTACAAATATTATTTTTCCATATTTCATTCCAATTAATTTTCAGGATGATCGAAAAAACAGTTGAAACTAAACGATCAGTAATTAGCATTTTTGCGTAGGATTAATTACTATTTTCTATATAATAATCAATTAGTAAAACAGCGAGATCACGGCCGCGGAAATTCATGAGGAAGGGGGTTTGTGAGATATATTTGGCGTACACTACTAAACTTTTTTTAAATTTTTTTAATTGTATTACCATATTTCTTAAAAATAAAATAAAAGCAGTAATTAATTTTCAAAATACAAACGACGCTTCCTATATATGTGTTATAAAATAATCAAATCGTTAATAATGATACAAATATGTTTATGTTTATTGGTTTTCGTTCTTTCTTCAACCTTATTTTTATCTTTGTCCAATACAGGTAGAGTCATACGTATACAAATATATCTGTCTCTTATAGTGTGGTTTATGTTTTTTGTCAAATATTGCAAATATTCCCCCCCTGTAAATGTCTACCAAGTTCCATCTCCACCCCTCGATTATTTTAACAGCTTTGGTTCTTTCTTATTCGACCATCAAACCTAACAGACAAATGTAAGTTATTATATTATGTATTATCAATTTATTATTTTATGTAAATTTTGTGTTTCACACAATGCAACACTTGATTGATAATACAATAAATGGTTTATATAGTACAATAATATCGGTTTGTGTAGTAAAATTTAGTAAAGACAATTATTATTTTGATTATTATTAGATCAAATCTTGCAATTTGTGAAACATTCGTTAGATAAAAATAATCAATTATCTTTTTCAATTTTAAAATTGAATTGCGGGTAAACGGCGGGAGTAACCATGACTCTCTTCTCAGAAGAGGTCATAGTTGCTTCCGAAGACCACACGCCGTTTACCCTTAAAACTGTTGGTTTGATACCTTATCCCTGCGTGTGTTCACTTCGGTGGCATGCGGAGGGCAACGGGTTCGGCCATCAGAAAAGATGTGTGGTAGTTTCTGGGAGACTGGAAACGACCGTTACTAGTCAAAGGTTGTGGGGGGCACCTCACTAACACTAGTAGTCCTTGGACGAACGGAGACCCATCAAACGTTGTGGGGTTTGACCTTACTAACATGGGTACTTCAAAAGATCTGTGGATCAATTGGAGGCTGTGGGTGAATAGGAGACCACACACTATTCACCCCTAAAACTATCTGTAGATACCCTATACCACATCCGTGGGTCAATGGGCTCTGCTGTTAGAAAAGATGTGTGGTAGTTTCTGGGAGACTGGAAACGACCGTTACCTATCAAAGGTTGTGGGGGTAACCCCACTAACATAGGTATACTACCCTGGGGCAGTAGCAAAAAAGGGTAAACGTTCGACCTTACGGCGTTGTACCCTAACAAGCTGTTTGTTCACTACCCGATCTATCCCGAAATGGTAGTAAAGGGCGTGTCACTCAGCGCACAGTAAGGTAGAGGTTCTCTAGTCGCCTCGACTGTTGCCGGTCTTTTAGTACTGGTACGGCATATGGTTGACCACGCGCTGTATGCCGGTAAAACTTTCGGTCAGATACCCTATCCTGTGGGTCGTTGTGGAGGTGGGCATGCCCGTCCAGCATTGTCTGGGCGACGTATGGCCGCTGAAGCAGCTTCTCCAGGCAACGGGCTCGGACCGTTAGTAATGATGTGTGGTAGTGTTCTGGGAAACTGGGCACGACCGTGACCTATCAAAGGTTGTAGAGGTAAAGCTCTACTAACATAGGTGCTAAGGGGGGGGGGGGAAGCCCGCCTGTGATGGCTAACAGGTGCCCCCCCAAGGGTGATGGACTCTTAGTGGCACAAGGGTGTCGCTAAGAAGTAGGTTCACTGGGGCAGTTATTCCATTCCTGCGGATGCACAATCCCTGGTCACGGGGCCGTCAGTGGTGCGGTATCCCGGCCTCTGGGAGGGCAGGAAAACGCTTGAGGCCGTCGGACCTGGGTTATCTTCCCAGGCACTAGAAGCCGAGTTAGCCTGTCCCGGGTGTACGGCCGTCGCTCGAGGTGTCGGGTTCAAGGAGGTTCACAACGTTTTTGCCGTGTTCCTCTGAGTTCCTAGAAAGCTGGGATCGTCGGGTGTCCTTTGCGGGTCGCTCACGGTCTTGGTATCCGATGACGAGTCCGTACACGTGAAGTCGAAAATGAGTAATTAAACACTCTAAGACTTTCTCAGGGGTGCTCCACGTCGGAGCATAACGACGGAAAGTATTCATGGTGCAGGTATCCAAGGCCCACCTACTTTAGACCTACACGATTGTCCTGGGGCCAGGTGATTGAATTCACTGTCTCCCTGCAAGCGTGGAACACGCACGTTCGTGTGGGGATTTAGGTGGTGAGGGTACTTGACTACCTCCGCCATCACTCTAGTGGGTAAGTGACTATCGCACGGAACCGGTCAAACACTGCTTCGGCGGGACAGCCCCGAGGAAACTGCGAAGCCCACCGCTAGGCGGTAGTAACCATGAATATTGTCTTGGTGATTGTATAGGTTATTAGATTAAAAAAAAAATGATTAGAAAAAATTCATACGCCGCCGCGACAGCCGCCACCACGACTGCCACCCTCACGACAGCAGCCGCTGCCACGATTGCCACCCCCACGACTGCCAACCCCAAGACAGCTGCCCCATGGCAGCCACCCACAAGACAGCCGCCCCCATGCAGCCACCGCCACGACAGATGCCGCCACCACCGGGACCACGGCGCAAAAAAGAAAAAGTAAGTGGTAAAAATTTTCATTGTTTGTGAAGATTCTCATATTTCTTTCCGATTTTCAGGAGGACGCGGCTCACGCGGACGAAAAAGGGGGCGCGGTGGCAACATAATCATTTATATGTGAAAACGATATACTTGAAAATTATGATTACATTTTTAATACGTAGAATTAATGATTGTTTTTTTACTATTTTCAGCAACAAGACTGGGAGAATTTTTTTTTTTTTGAATTATTTTTTTTTGCATTTTTTTTATAATTGTATATAATTTTTGTTTTTTTTTAGATTTTCTTATTATTTATTATTTTATTTTGTTTTTTTTTGAATTGATTTTTTTTTGTTATTTTTTTATTATTGTAAAAAATTGTTTTTTTTTGTTAGAATTGTTTTTTTTTAGAATTTTTTATTATTTATTATTTTATTTTGTTTTAAGAATATATATTTTAATTTTTAATAAAATTTTCTTCGCTCCCCCTCTAATCCTTACACGATAATTATAATCCCTTATAATAAATATTAATATAGTGCCTCTTAATAAAATCTTTAAAAAAATCAATTTATCGATACTGTCATTCTAATACGTCGTATCCCACAAAATTTGACATTTTCACTTTTTTTAAAAAATGGAATCATTGTAACAACGTACAGCTTATATAAAAATTTTAGAAGTCAAATTGTTTATTTAGAATTTTTAAATAAATATTCTAATATGTCGTATCCCACATACAGACTTTCGCGCAGTTTTAAAATGTCGTATCCCACATTCGTATAAGTTCGTTTATTATTGTTTTGTTAAACGTCAAAGTTTGAAATTGTCATTGTTATCTATATAGATTTTAATTTAATTTTAAGGAGACAATTAACGACATGAGTAAAAAGGTAAGTAAGTATAATTTTTTTTTCTTATAGCATATAATTCAAAATTATTTATTCACTATAAATGCCTGTATTTTTTTAAAGACATGAAAATAATTTTGTGGGTTATACCTACCAATGTAAACCTAATACAAATAATATTTTCATTGCAGATATTTTATAAGCGAGCTATTGCAGCCGAAAACAACGAAAAAAATGAGAGTGGCAAAACTGTGCTCTTTGTAGATTATGAGCAAAATGCAGAAAATACTGAACACGTTACCATCGTGGTACCAAGTATTAATGATTGCGGTACAGCTACTGACTCTAATGAAAATATAGATATTGAACCAGTATTAGAGAATGCTGAAAATGAAGAGTTTATTTTTGATTTAATAAATAGTGATATAAATGATGAAATTGATGAGACTATCAGTAGTAATGATCATTCGTCATATGATGTGCAACAAGAAGTGTTCATCCCTACACAATCTAGGGAAAAGAATTTGATCAAAAAGCAAAGAATGCTCGGACAAAAATATCTCGGGTATTCTTTAAATAAAGATGGGAAAATTGAACATAATGTATTGAGGGAAGAGAGAAGATTGGGACCAAAATGCGAGTCGATTTTTTTGCAAAAAAGCTAGCAATCAATTTTGTGATAGTTTGCTTGAGAACGAGCAAAAGGAAATTTTTCAAAAATTTTGGGAAATGGATTGGGAGCAAAAGAGAATTTATATAATTACCATGGTTTCATATGGTGAAAAAGCAAGATCGTACACCACTTCTTCCACAAACAGAAGACTAAATACAGTTCAATACTTTTTAAAAATGCCTTCTGGACGATATCAAGTATGTAAAACAACATTCTTAAATACGTTGGGGCTCAATGAAAAGATGGTAATGCACTGGGTAAAGAAAGGACAAATTTTCGGGTTACTTGATAATCCAGAATCGAGGAATCGTCAACGTAGTCTGAAAAAACAAACATCACCGCACTCCTTACAGAGCAATAACCGAAAAGAGCACGTAAAGAAATTTTTAGATGATCTCCCAAAACTTGAAAGTCACTATTGTAGACAAAAAACTAGTAAATTATATTTACAGTACGATTTTAAGTCAAAAAGTGAAGTTTATTCGTAGTACAAAGAGCGATGTTCAAATGATAATGTGGGGACTCCACTATCAAGGTCTTTGTTTACTGAAATATTCGATAAAGCTAATTTAGCCCTTTTTAAACCGCGAAAAGATCAATGTGATACTTATTACTCGTATAAAACTGGCCAGGTTACACAAGAGTTGTATGATAATCATGTTGCTACAAAAAATTTAGCACAAGAAGAAAAAAAACGTGATAAAAAAAGCGCAGAAGACAATAAAATATATTGTTTTACCATGGATCTTCAAGCCGTAAAATTATGTCCTGTACTGCAGGCAAGTGCTTTGTACTACAAAAGTAGATTACAGATACATAATTTTACTATTTATAACATCGCAACACACGACAGTACTAATTATTTATGGAACGAAACTGAAGCTGATTTACGTTCTTCAGTATTTACCACTATCATCATTAAACACTTTGAAAAATTGTTAAATGATTTCCCAAAGCCAGTCGTATTATTTTCTGATGGTTGAGGGTATCAAAACCGTAACTGCATTTTGTCTAACGCATTATCTCATCTGTCATCTCGATATAAAATTATAATTGAGCAAAAATATCTTGAAAAGGGTCATACACAAATGGAGTGCGATTCCACCCATAGTCTGATTGAAAGAAGATTAAAAGGAAGAGATATTTTGATGCCTACCGATTATGTACAAATTGTTAAAGATGCACGTCGAAATCCGAAGCCACTGAATGTTGAATATCTTGGCTACGATTATTTTCTGAACTACGATGATCATGAGATAATGAGATTCATTTCAATCCGTCCAGGTAAATCAAAAGTAGTAGATATTCGCTGTTTAAAATATTTACCAGATGGTCAAATTATGTATAAAATTGGCTATAACGATGACTATGTAAACTTACCGATTAAAAACCCTCTATCAAAACTCGATTATAAACTGAAACCATTATTTACTGAAAAAATAAAGATAAATAAAAATAAGTGGCAAAATCTACAAGAATTGAAGAAAGTATTGCCTACAGACACTCATCTTTTCTACGATAATATTAAATGTCTTAAAGACAATGATGACTCTACTACTGACCTATCTACGTCAAGGGAAGTTTTAAAAAACGTGGATGAAAATATTGATAAAGTAACCAAGAAGACCAAGAATAAAGGAAAAGCTAGTCTAAATAATCATGATGTTACGAAAAAAATATTACATCGCAGTAGTAAAGAAAAAAAAACTGAAATTGATATTAATTGTGATATTAATTATAAGGAAACCGGTGATAAAAGGCTGAGAAAAAGAAAAAATCAGGAACCTGAAGAGAATGTCCCTGAAATTAAAAAAACAAAAGTTAACAAAAAACAAAACAATAATAAGAAAGCTAAAGATAATGTTAAAGATACTAAAAATATAATTTGTTGAACTGTGTTGAAGAAATTTTCATTTAAAAAAGAATAAAAGCGATCATTTTCACAAAATGTTCTTAACTATTTCTTTTTGTTATAAAACTTTCAATTTTATTGACAATATGTCGTATCCCACACAGGTAGCCGTAGTCAATATGTCGTAACCCACATAATAATTAAACAATTTGCCAGAAAAAAAAAATTTCACTTCTATTATTGCTACTTATGCATTAAAACAATCATGAGAAAAAAAATTTACTAGTTTTCTTTCATTTGCGACCGTGAAACGTTTTTATCGTCTCCTGAAAAATTTCCCAAATGTGGGATACGACATATTAGAATGACAGTATCGTTATTCTTTTTTTTAACCCTATCTATCTATCTATTTCTTTACCCAGTAAATGGTGCGATAATGCCATTTCTTTTTCATTATTGAATGTTTGGGTTTTTAATTTTTGGCAATTATCACTATTTATTCCAGGTTTTCAACGCAGTTACGGTCATATATTCATCTTACTTGTTTGAGGGATTTTATTTTTCTCTTTTTTTTTTAAAAAAAAGACATTCTAAACAAGTAGGGACGTCTAATATTTTTATTTTCAATCAAAAAAAAAAGCTTATAAATACTCGAAATTTTATAAACACAAATAGGTGGCCATCTATTTATAAAAACCGAAGGTGTGGTTTTAAATCATAAAAAAGAGGTTTGACAACATTGCAAATACGTAAGGTGGTCGCCCCAGATATATGATAAAGCAATCTGTAATTATGATGAGGCCCTCTATCCGATACTAGATGAAGTAAGCCACTCATAACAACAACAACAATTCGTTTTTCATAAATTTCCCGAAAAACTAACAATGCGATCGGAAAATATCATAATTGGAAAGCGCTTTTAATTTTATACATGCTGTGTGAAATTCATTCAAAAATAAGCAATATTAACAGAGTTATGAACGAAAATATAAAAAAACATGCTTCCGGTTTTTCTTTTATAACTCCGGACCACGTTCGAATTTCCAAAAACCTGATAATTCACGACAACAACGAAGAAATGCCCTTTCAAATGCCATGTAGATCATCAAAATCCATTGGAAAATGCACGAAATTTTTACGTTGAAAATTGCCTTTCAGTCAAGCTTAACTGACTATACCCCTTAACTACAATATGGTTCAAATTACCAACGTTTTATCGGAACGATGAAGATTTGATAAATTTAATTATTTGTAATGAACATGAAATTAATAACACAAATGAATTAAATTTACATAATCATATATTTAAAATACATTGTAATGGATCCTTATTACAAAGTAATTTTGATAATTACACGTATAACAACTTTTAATAATTAATAATTCTGTATTTATATATTAAATTGAATAATTTTTAAATAAAATGAATTTTAAGAAATTTTATGGTTTTTTTTCATTTCCTTAGAGACTGATTTTTATTAATTTTACGTAAAATTGGTTAACTGTTATCAATTTTGTTTTCCATTCTTTCTTAAAAATTAAATTTATTATCAATTTTATGTCTCGTTGTTTATAGATTTTTTCTTTTGCTTTATTTAATATTTGTAATAAATATGAAATTAACAGTGAATTTCAGTAATTTTTGTGGTTTTCATATCCCTTCGAGATTAATTTTTATTAATTTTACGTAAATTTGGTTAACTGTTATCAGTTTTATTTTCAATTTTTTCTATGAAAATTCAATTTTTTTGTCTCATTTTTTTATAATTTTTCTCTTTTGCTTTACTCGACTATCAAAAGCAATGAATTTGAAAATTGTTTGTTATTCAGAAAAAACACATTGTTAAGACCATGAATAGTAGACAAGTACCATCAATAACAGCTACAACAACAACAACGCCAGTAAGTTTGAAAATTTTCTAATTTTTTACTTCCCCGACCAGAGGGTAGGGAAGCTATTAGTTTCGGACCAAAATTTCGAATTCGAGATTTCACCAGATCTTTACGTTTTGAGGTCCCCTGAACACGTTTTTGAAGTTTTGAGCATGATGTCCGTGTGTGTGTGAGTCTGTCGGTTCTCCAACGATTACTCAAAAACGGTTTAACCGATTAAGTTCAAATTTGGTCAGCACAAACTATTTGGTGGCCGCTCGAGTTGATTAGTTTTTGGTGCCAATCGGACCACGGGCGTGGAAGAGGGAGGGGTTTGATTGAAAAAAATTCAAGATAACAATATAATTTGATATCACCAATCGAAAGGGCATGTGCTTTTATGTCCGAAACAATACCCTCATGTGCGATGTTCTTTTCTTTTTTTTAATTAGGGCACAAAATTGGCAAAATAGTGTAGTCTACCAATTCAAATTTGCCGCCTTCTATAAGGGATCGGTTGCAATAGAAAATTCAATTGCGAAATTTTGAAATGGCAGTTCTGTGGTTCTGTCAAAATTTCGCAATGGAATCGTGTATCGAGTTTATAAGAAAGTTGAACTGAGAAGTGTGTGTGGAATCACCGATCAGTGAACAGAGTTTTGGTTGACGAGGTGCTGGTTCCTCATTGAATTTTTCAGTGGTGGTGGGATAGCCACGGCTCTTGATTCCCGATTTTGTTTTTTATAGTAAGTTAGTTTTTTTTTAAACTTGGACTCTTGCATTAATTGTCGACTTCTGATACTCGTCTTTAATATACTATTCTAATTCATGATTAACTATCCGGAATGTATCGGGGAAGTTATTAGGCCGGTTTTTAGATTCGGCCCCTTTCAAATTTTTTATTATTATTTCTAAATTTATTTTTTTCCTTTTTAACAGACACAAGCTTCTTATTTACAAAAACAAATAAACGCCCTTTACCAGCAGCTAACAAAACAGGAAAGGCAAGAAGAAAACATAATGAGTTTATGTTTTAGTACAAAATCATATGTTGAGTCTTCAACGTCAAAAAATTTTTTACAACTTCGAATAACTGATTTAGAAAACTATGTCTCAAGACATTTACCTGATGAGTAAAACAACTTTATAATAATAACTTTTTCAAAAATTTTTAATTTTTTCATATTTAATTTTTCAATTTAATTTTTTTTTAATTTGATTTTTTATTATAATTTAAGTTTAATAGTTATATAATCTTTAACATATTTTTTTATTTTCATTTTTTTTCTTTTATTATTTTTCTATTAACTTTTAATAGATGTCGTAAACAAATTTGCGTAATCAACATATCAAAAATGTTTAATTATTTAAACATTTTTAATATGATAACGAAAATTTGCTCATTACATCTGTTAAAAATTAATAGAAAAAAATTTTAATCATAAATTTAAATTTTTTTGTTATAAAGTAAAATAAAGAAAACAAATTGTAATTTATTTTTTTTTAATGTCTTAAGGCGGAGGAGTAGTTCGTCTAATTTTGACCGGCGAAAATGTGAGAGACTGTGAATTTCCAACTCGCGATTTCTCGCTCGTCCTTAAGACTACAACAACCGCAAATAGATTTTTGAAAAGGGCATTTCTTACAGCCAATCCTGGTTCTTTCCATTTTTCAAAATATTGATACAAATTTGAATTACAGACGAAAATCTAACAATATGTTTTTTTTCGTATTTTTCTACAATTTCTCGTATTTTCTCTTATAACTTGGCCAATTTTGATTATTTTGAAAAAATTCTTGTATTGTTGGATAGCAAATAAAAAGTTCTTTTCAAATATTTAAGAAATTTTCCGATTCTATCATTAGTTTTCCGGAAAATTAAGAAAACTTCTGTACGCTACAACAGCTTTTCTCCTACAGTTTTTATCTGACAACATTGATCAACCCCTCGTTCGAGAGCTGATACAAAGGCGGAGGGCAATATGAAGCCCTTTTTTTGAGATTTTGAAAATTGCCTGAGTTATCGCGAAAAAATCAAACTGGTTTTTCAGGCATTGTTTACACATATTAAAACTGATTATTTTGCTTTGAAATACATACGGTTAGGTGGATAATTTTGTCCTGTGTTCGATTGGTCCATTATTTTTTCAAAAAATATTGATTTTCCGACGAAAATTGAGTGAAAATCCAGCGTCGTTATCTTGCCAAGATGGCCCGCGTTTGACGTAAACAGTGCAAGTTTGCCAAATCGCAAGAGTCAGGAATCATGGTTTCAATACAGAATGATAGTATGTAAGTAAAATAAATATATGTATAAATGTGTGCATAAAAAATAAGGGGTTGTGATTAATTAAAGTTTATTATTTGTCGTACCTGAGTGCGTTCTATATACCTACAATACCTGTTGTACGTTAATAACAGACATAAGTAATAATATACATGACGATAGAGATAGTGCTCCACGTATTATTCTTCATGTACAGGGAATCGCACAATAGATTACTTGTGCTGATTCCAATTGTAGGTGGACAGTACTGACAATTGCAGGTAAGGAATTGTGCCAATGCCAATTTTGAATACATAATATTGACAGCTGGGGGAAAGGAAACTTGTTAATATGTATTAACAGGAAACAAATAGTGAAAATTACAGGTAAATGTGAAGGTAATGGAAGGTTAATAATAACAATTCAAATCAATTTAATAATAATTTAATAAATCATTAATAATAAACCTTATAATAATTAATAATAAAATTAAAACAAAATATTTAACATTTGATAAACATCGCCATCGCCATCATTATCATCATCATCAACAACATCATCATCATCATAATCATCAACAACATCGCTCTTACCACCGTTCTCACTTAGGAGAGCTATAATGGCAAATAAAAATACAAAAATTAATGATGGAATCATTAAATAAATACAAGTAACAATTTTCCTACCGTGAAAAATTATAAGAAATATTAACATTTAGTGGGCATCCATAGTATCCTCCGCCCCATCCACAGCCTCTACAGCCTCCACGACCACCACGACCTCCTTGACCTCTACCAGGCCACCCTGCAAATTGGAAAAACGAATTCAATTTGTGCAATCAGGCATTCGGAGATTACTTACACTTTTTTTTCTTCTTTTTATCTACACGACCACCGAGACCACCACCACGTGAATTGTTGCTGCTGCCGTTGCCGTTGCTGTTGCTGCTATTGTTGTTACTGCTGCTGTTGTTATTGCTGTCATTGTTGTTCTTATTGTTATTCTTGCTTTTGTTGCTGTTGCTGCCGTTGCTGTTATTTTCTTTATTGTTTAATGAAATAGACTGAATTTCAGCATTTAATTCTATTAAAAAAATTCGAAAAAAAAAGAAAATTATAACAGATTATTCTGCTGCAATCGAAAAGTGGTTGAAAAGATACATATCAAAAAAAAATACAATTGCATTATAAATTTGGTTCAAATAATCAAATTATTGAATTGACGAAAAATTGCACCAAATCAAACACTTTTGATACAAATTGAATAAGAAATTTGCAAAAAATTATAACTTACGTTCTAATTCTTGTTGTTGGCTCGCCATCTCGATTGCTAATAAGTAATTGATAAACAAAACTAACAAGAAGTGGAGCTTGCAATAATGATCGGGGTCGGGGCGGAGGTAGGCGCCAATTGTTTATACATTTGTCGAGTGTCTAATATGAGCTTCGATTTATCTTGCATATTTTGCATTACTTCTAAGAATTATACAAATCAACACATCTCGATTCCTCGATTATCCTAAACGTTGCATCTTGGACTATAAATTCTTATAATAATTGCTAATTGATGGGCGATATGAAAAATATTTTTAAGATTTATAGGAGAGTTCCCTAGGTTCAAGTTGACAAAATAGTACGCGTTGAGCCAAATAAACACGTCACTTTTTAGCTCAGCGGCTCTGTAGATATCGGGATACCCTTCATGAGCATCACACGAAGCTAGTTCTTACGGCGTATTCGTTTCCAAAATTATACTCAGCTACATTTGTTGTACGCTTGTCGGTAGAGCAACAGTGAATTAGTTTTTCAAGTTTTGATCTTTGTGATACCATTGCTTGTAAACGCAGCTTCACAGTCTACATACAAGGTAGAGCAAATTTATTTTATTTTCCAAACTGTGTTTTTTTGTTGTTGATTATTTGCGAACATTAGAATAATGGCAAATAAAAAGTGCAAACGCCTACAAAGTCGCAAAAGGATTTCTAGAACGGCAAGTCGTATACATTATACTACAGATAGCACCAATGATAGTACTGGTGAAGTAATAGTACTAGTAGCAAAATCGGTGATAATAATTATAAAAATACAAATAGTAATACATAAAACGATAATATAGAGCCAACAACCATGAGTTCTACTCCTACTACTACTACTACTACTACTAATACTAATAATACTAATAGTAATAATAGCCATAATAATAATAATAAAAATAATGATAAGGATAATGATAATCAAAATAATACCGCCACCAACGAGAAAAGTAACAGTCAGGTCGACACTCAAGGTACGTTTTCGGCGGTTGCAATTCAACCCGGTCGTCGAATAGTCAACTTATCCCATCTTATTTTAACATTATTGTATGGGTTGAAGCATAAGGAGAATATGCAGTGCTCATCGACGGACGTCGAAATTCTGAAGGAGAAACTGTGTGGGCTCCACAGCATAATCACCTATCGTTGCAGGAAATGCGGCAACATAGGAACATTTGATATAGATGGCGATACCGGTGGCAACATCAATGAGGCAGCAGCAGGTGCATCAACTGAGTGTGGCATTGGGTACACTCAGTTAGCACAACTATGTGCGGGATTGGATATTCCCCATATGTCAAAGAAAAACATATGAAAAAGCCGAAGCCAAGGTACATAAGTCCGCTAAAGAATCAGCATACCAATCGATGATCGAAGCCGGTAAAGAAGAACACCGCTTAGCCGTTGAAGCTGGTGATGTTATTAACGGCAAACCAGCGATCACCGTTCTTGTTGACGGAGCCTGGAGTAAGCGATCATTTGGCAAAAATTATAATGTGCCATCCGGGTTTGCAACAATAATAGGAAAACGAACGGGCAAAATATTGTTTCTCGGCATAAAGAATAAATATTGCATAATGTGTGAGAGAAACAAGACAAACAAGACTGAAACAGTCCACATATGTTTTAAAAATTGGACGTCTACATCGACGTCATTGTGGAAGGATTCAAACAATCATTGCAAATGCATGTTGATATATAAAGCAATGATTGGTGATGGCGATAGCAGCGTCATAAACAAAGTAAGACAGGCACAGCTATACGGTGCCTCTGTCTATATAGATAAAATATACTGTAGAAACCATATTCTGCGTAACTTTTGCAATAAATTGCAGAATTTATCGAAAGAAAGTGGCGGCGAAGTACTGATGAAGAAATTGGTACGTAACAATATCAAAAGGATTCGAACTGCAGTACAAGCAGCAATAAAATACCGAAAGAATGAGGACAGACCTTATAACACCAAAGTTACTGCATTACGTCAGGATATTATGAATTGTATCGCACACATCTTCGGTGACCACACGTCATGTGATCAATACTTCTGCAAAAGTGTGGGTAAAGTGGATTTGTAGTCAATGTACGCTTCATTGCAAAGTTGTACATTTTATCCTAAGTTCCATTCGATCGTGAAATCTGTCGCAGACATATCATGGAGCCTCATATTTGATGTCGATGATAACATTGTAGAATCGTTCAACAATGTTGTTAATAAAATGGTAGGTGGGACAAGAATCGATTTTTCCAAGAAAGATTCCTACGAAGGCAGATGTTTCAGCGCTGTCATCAATTTTAAAAAAGAAGGGAGGTTTTTAACCGAAATTGGACACGAAATGGGTTGTATTGGCCAAAACACTCTAAAGTATTTGGCACAATATAGACAACGTAGAATGGCTAAGAAACCGAAAAGAAAAGTCCAACGAACCGTCAGTGCCGATTCGGACTACGGACGGTCGCACTTGGACATAAGAGCAGATGTAGACTCCAATGAATATGAAGAGAAGAAGAACATATTCATGGAAAACTCTAAACAATGTGGACATTGTACAATTAGAGAAAGATACAACTATGCCACAATTTAAAGATAGATGTCTGGCAGAACGACGGCTTAGGAATTACTGCAAGTCATTTTGGACGAATCTGTAGAATGAGACCAAATACAAACACAAAAAATTGTGTTAAAGACATTGTATCGTTTAAAAGCTGGATCTCGAAGTCTACAAATTACGGAATTATGATGGAAGACAGAGCCCGCACCAACTTCGAACAAAAGACGAACATGGAAGTCCAGAAATGTGGATTGTTCGTCGACCAAAACAAAAGATTTCTTGCGGCCATACCCGATGGGCTCATTGGTGCTGACTGTACCATTGAGATAAAATGTCCATATTCTGCACGACATATGACATTCGAAGAAGCAATACGTAACAAGACGATCACATATTGCACAATTGATAATGAAAGTCAATTGCAGTTGAAAGCAATGCACTCGTATATGTATCAAATACAGGGTCAACTGCATATATGTCAACGAAATCTTTGTTATTTCGTGGTGTGGACTACGAAAGACAGGAAGTACCAGATTATCCATCGGGAAGACAAGTTTTGGGGCAATAAAATGGAGCCGATTCTACAGAATTTTTTTTTAGTGCCTTGTTACCCAAAATTATAGATTCACGACTCAGTCGCGATCAATCTATAAGAGACTTGTTAGTAAAAGACATGTAATCGTGTCTTTGCAGCAAAGGTACAAAATACGGTGTTGTCCGATATTGTCAAAATATCAGGGCCGATGCACCTCACAATCCGGTGTTGTCCGATATTGTCAAAATATCTGGGCACCTCAAAGGGATTGCATGTAGTCCTATTTTTTTTTTAATATGTGGATACGTGCTATTTCGAGACAAGCGCACTGACAAAAAAACATGCTTGCCCTGAAGGATGCCGAATGGTAATCCAAGGGCAAGGAGAGGATACGAGGAGGGGTTTTAGTGGGTAGGGCCTGTATGATACAGGGAGAGTCCCAGACTCCCAAACAACACGGAACCGTTTGGGGTCTATAAAAGATTTCCCCTTCTCTCAAAAATACAAAAAAAAAAACCGCCCGCTTCGGAAACCGCGAGAACGAGACCCTTTGGAAAATAATTCTCGATTTTGCAGTTTTAGTTCAGTAACTCTGTAACTTATTCGAACGTGAGTCAAAACAACGCTCGATTTCCACAAACGCGTTACACACGTCTAATTATTCCAAATTACTTGAGGATTTTTGTAACATTGAATTTTTTCGTTTTTCTCCATACTATCCTGGGTATATACACAAATATTCCATATTTATTCTATTGAACAGTGGACAAAAAAGGAAAGAAAACCAATTGGTGGACTTATATTGACTTATTATCAGATTGAAATTTCGCGAAACGAATCTTCAGGGAACCCTCCTATAAATCTTAAAAATATTTTTCATATCGCCCATCAATTAGCAATTATTATAAGAATTTATAGTCCAAGATGCAACGTTTAGGATAATCGAGGAATCGAGATGTGTTGATTTGTATAATTCTTAGAAGTAATGCAAAATATGCAAGATAAATCGAAGCTCATATTAGACACTCGACAAATGTATAAACAATTGGCGCCTACCTCCGCCACGACCCCGATCTTTATTGCAAGCTCCACTTCTTGTTAGTTTTGTTTATCAATTACTTATTAGCAATCGAGATGGCGAGCCAACAACAAGAATTAGAACGTAAGTTATAATTTTTTGCAAATTTCTTATTCAATTTGTATCAAAAGTGTTTGATTTGGTGCAATTTTTCGTCAATTCAATAATTTGATTATTTGAACCAAATTTATAATGCAATTGTATTTTTTTTTGATATGTATCTTTTCAACCACTTTTCGATTGCAGCAGAATAATCTGTTATAATTTTCTTTTTTTTTCGAATTTTTTTAATAGAATTAAATGCTGAAATTCAGTCTATTTCATTAAACAATAAAGAAAATAACAGCAACGGCAGCAACAGCAACAAAAGCAAGAATAACAATAAGAACAACAATGACAGCAATAACAACAGCAGCAGTAACAACAATAGCAGCAACAGCAACGGCAACGGCAGCAGCAACAATTCACGTGGTGGTGGTCTCGGTGGTCGTGTAGATAAAAAGAAGAAAAAAAAGTGTAAGTAATCTCCAAATGCCTGATTGCACAAATTGAATTCGTTTTTCCAATTTGCAGGGTGGCCTGGTAGAGGTCAAGGAGGTCGTGGTGGTCGTGGAGGCTGTAGAGGCTGTGGATGGGGCGGAGGATACTATGGATGCCCACTAAATGTTAATATTTCTTATAATTTTTCACGGTAGGAAAATTGTTACTTGTATTTATTTAATGATTCCATCATTAATTTTTGTATTTTTATTTGCCATTATAGCTCTCCTAAGTGAGAACGGTGGTAAGAGCGATGTTGTTGATGATTATGATGATGATGATGTTGTTGATGATGATGATAATGATGGCGATGGCGATGTTTATCAAATGTTAAATATTTTGTTTTAATTTTATTATTAATTATTATAAGGTTTATTATTAATGATTTATTAAATTATTATTAAATTGATTTGAATTGTTATTATTAACCTTCCATTACCTTCACATTTACCTGTAATTTTCACTATTTGTTTCCTGTTAATACATATTAACAAGTTTCCTTCTCCCAGCTGTCAATATTATGTATTCAAAATTGGCATTGGCACAATTCCTTACCTGCAATTGTCAGTACTGTCCACCTACAATTGGAATCAGCACAAGTAATCTATTGTGCGATTCCCTGTACATGAAGAATAATACGTGGAGCACTATCTCTATCGTCATGTATATTATTACTTATGTCTGTTATTAACGTACAACAGGTATTGTAAGTATATAGAACGCACTCAGGTACGACAAATAATAAACTTTAATTAATCACAACCCCTTATTTTTATGCACACATTTATACATATATTTATTTTACTTACATACTATCATTCTGTATTGAAACCATGATTCCTGACTCTTGCGGTTTGGCCAACTTGCACTGTTTACGTCAAACGCGGGCCATCTTGGCAAGATAACGACGCTGGATTTTCACTCAATTTTCGTCGGAAAATCAACATTTTTTGAAAAAATAATGGACCAATCGAACACAGGACAAAATTATCCACCTAACCGTATGTATTTCAAAGCAAAATAATCAGTTTTAATATGTGTAAACAATGCCTGAAAAACCAGTTGATTTTTTCGCAATAACTCAGGCAATTTTCAAAATCTCAAAAAAAGGGCTTCATATTGCCCTCCGCCTTTGTATCAGCTCTCGAACGAGGGGTTGATCAATGTTGTCAGATAAAAACTGTAGGAGAAGAGCTGTTGTAGCGTACGGAAGTTTTCTTAATTTTCCGGAAAACTTATGATAGAATCGGAAAATTTCTTAAATATTTGAAAAGAACTTTTTATTTGCCATCCAACAATACAAGAATTTTTTCAAAATAATCAAAATTGGCCAAGTTATAAGAGAAAATACGAGAAATTGTAGAAAAATACGAAAAAAACATATTGTTAGATTTTCGTCTGTAATTCAAATTTGTATCAATATTTTGAAAAATGGAAAGAACCAGAATTGGCTGTAAGAAATGCCCTTTTCAAAAATCTATTTGCGGTTGTTGTAGTCTTAAGGACGAGCGAGAAATCGCGAGTTGGAAATTCACAGTCTCACATTTTCGCCGGTCAAAATTAGACGAACTACTCCTTCCCCTTAACAATGTTTTTTTTTCTTAATAAACACAAATTAAACAAATCTAATTATTTTATTCAACATTTTCAATTCTCCAATGTCCCCAAGCTAAAGTTGTGATTTTATCGTTTTTTATCAGTCTCTTATCATCAAAATAATTAAGAGACACTTTATTTAAATTTTGGGTGTATATTTTGTGTAAGTTAGATTTAAAAATGGACATAATATCATAAAATATTTTCTTTTTATAAAGACAATCCCTATAATCTTCAATACTTAAATTATTAACAACAGTTTTTTTCATTCCTTTAGCTTTCTTGATCAATTGTCCATCGATCACATCAACTGAATACATTTTTGATCGTAACCCAATAAATTCTTTCATAATTTTACCGTTGTTTTCATCCTTCATTAATCCTACAACTTTTTTGTTTTTTAATGGTAAATTATAGGGATTATCTTCTGCGTATTCTGATGTATTAAAATAATTATCAATATCATTTCGTATATCGGTATAAAAATCATCAGTGTTTATAGTATAAATTAATGAATCAGTATCCATATAGTTTCAAAAGTAATTCATTACCGTATTTTTGTTTCATATAATCATAATGAAAAACTATACATCAACAATTTTGATAATTCTAGTACAGTAAATCCAATGTAAATTGGTTTATTATAGCAAGTTTTAACTCGATTTAATTGGATTGCTACCATGTTTGGTGTGAAGTGAGCTGCACTATGAAAATTCGGTTTAGCATTTAGTGCACGAGCAGCTAGTCGTTTTCCACGATTTTCCCATTCCGTTACTATTTGTACATCTTTTCTTTTATCAACATTTTCCATCGTTTTACCATATACAGCATTATTGAGTAATTTAAAGAAATTTTTTTCAAACGAATTTTTAGCTAATGTTCGGTGATGTGTGTTGAGATCGATGTATTTCTTTAACCAAACGGGATTGTGTAAATCGTAAACCACGATAAATCTTTTTGATTTTCAAACCATGTCTCAAACATTGTTGTAAATTCTTATAATGAATGATGTATTTACTTTTATCTGTTAAAATCGGTAATCAATTTTTGAAAATTTTGAATGTTTAATAATTTTATTCTCTGCACAAAACGGTAAATCATTATGTTCATCATGTAGATGTTCAGGATATTCCAAGTCAACCTCAAAAACATAACCGAAAATCAGATTCTTCTGGGATACTTATATCAACTGATTCAACATCTTCAATCCACTGAAATCCGCCATAAGGTTGTGGTTGAGACATTGCCCAACCGTATAAGTTATTTGCATCCCAAATATGTTAAAAATGTACTAGGTTTTAAGGGGTCATAACCCTTTATATATTTGTTATTTGCAATTGTATGTCTATGTGAGCACTGAGTTATACCACCTCTAATACCTCGACGTATAAACGTATGCTTATTTATGTTAGTCAAAAGCTCTATTTTAATTTTTAACATTTTAACATTGCATCCCACGATAATCCAGGTGCTGTATAATAATGACGGAATCCAAATTATAAATTTTTTGACATACTTTTCTAAAATTTTGAAAATTATCCGTTAATAACAGAACATCGGTAATCAAATATAATTTTAAATATTCCCATAACTTATGGGAAAAATTTAACTGTGTAAACTTATGGGCCATAAGTTTACACAGTTAAATTTTTCCCATATTTTTTGAAGCATGTTGATAGTCTTCATTAGAACAAGTTTCCATTAAAAATCTACTGTTAAATTTTTCTTTTGGTGGTAGTGCAGTTTCTTCTGAACGTTCCCAACTATTTAAATATTCATATGATAAAACACCTTTTCTTAGCATTAATTTAAAACTGTTCATTATTATTAAAAACACTTTTTACTGTATGAAAATCATCAGGTGTTAGATTTTATGCTAAACTATCTAAACTAGATGACATGAATCTGAACAAATCTAGAAATCTTAGTTCAACTCTTTCTGTTTCTGTTTCACTTACTGAAATTCTTTTTGATAAGGATACATACAGTTCTTTATTTAGAGGTATCAAATTAATGTAACCATCAACTTTTTCTAGCGACTTTACGAATAAATGACAATCATAACCAGAAAAATTATGAAAAAATATAGGAATAAATCTCTGAATGCGATAACGGAGGTTACAATTTTGGTGTGCTAGACCTCTGTATTTACCAGTAAAGTGACAGTGATCCACCACTTTATTATCTAATATATTTTTACTACAAATATGACAAATATCTGTTTCCATATGTAATTTTCTCTGATCAATATTTAAAATTTCCATTGATTTAGATTTCATTATAATTTCATTGTAAATATATCGAACATCTTCCACCAATAATTTTACAAATTGATCTGTACAATCCTTACCCCTATATATTTGCAACTTATTCAAATTTTCATTAAACGAACATTTAATGTAGTAGGCAAAAGCACATGGAATATGTTCTTGTACATTCGTTTGTTGAAGAATAAGTTGGATTTGGTGAACAAGTTTCATTGTCAAACAATAAACATTCAAAATCTGCATAAACAACGAAGGGTATTTCCATCTGACATTCTAAATTTTTTGAATTCTAATATACAATTTTCAACTGTCGGCATACGTGTTACAATTCTATTACATTCTTTTTTATGTATAGACAATTGATTTTCTGAATAAAAATGTATAAGACAAAAGTTGCAAATAAAAATTTGATGACAATTATTTGTAATTTGACTTCCTAATAATCTTGACATACTCTTAATCCAAACATAATGTTTTCTCTCTTCGTCTTCCAACAATAACAAGTTAATATGTACTTTTTTCTCTAATTTTGTACCATATAAGGGTCCGATAATTTGATTATCTTCTAATCCAAAGATATTGACGCTAATTTCTGAATTAGTTTTTTCAAATTCATCCACATCTTTTAATTGTAGCGGAAATTTCAAGTCACCAAATTCGAGTTTTATAACATTTTCCAAAATTATTGTATTTGCTTCTATATTTTTAACATGATACGACTTTGGTCTTCCTGAATGAACGTTAACAGGATATAAAGCAGAAATAATGGACCATTTAAAACAAAAGTCATCATTGGTTTCAACATTAATACAAGCTTTTCTATTTTTGATTTTCTCAGGTAATCGTATAAAACAAACTTCCTCCTCTAAGTGGTTTATACTGATTTATGTTAGTTTCTAAGTGACTTATTCCAACTAATGTCCATCCACTATCCCTTTCTTGAAATTGGTCCATTTTAATTTGTACTTTTTCTAACATTAACTTATAATTTTCACGTATTTCATTCTCATTCTGTATCAATACCATCTTTGTACTAAAATTTTTAATTGAACTCACTTTCTCTTTATCAACTACTTTACAATAATTCGCAAACAATTCCAAATTGAATTTAAATGAATTTTAATAAAAATGTTGTTGTATTAGTTCAGGTACAACAACTTCTTCAGATGATTTCAAAGATTTTTCAACATCCAAACTTGTTAAATCATCATTTTCAAAGATTAACGTTTTAAGTCTCCCTTGAAATACACTTTTAAAGCACTTTCAGTTTAGGTGTATATGTTTCTGCGGTTTTCAATCGATGTCTTAATGTACGTATATGATTTAACCAATTCTGATATTGTACTTCAATAGAACATAAATCACATCTTATAGTTGATGTTGATGTTGTCTCATTTGAAACTGAAACATTAAATACATCATTCAGACAGATGAACGAAAAAATATTTTTGTATAAAAAAAAACCGTACCTGTTGAATGTACACACTTTATATGTTGTTTTAATAAATAGTTTTTCAAAAATGAACTTTCACAAAAGCAACACGTGAAACTGCTTTGGCATTTTTTACAATTATGGTAAAAAACTTATGTAGATCAATTATTAAACAAAGAATAGCTTTAATGATGAAATCAACTAATTTAATTTATAATAAGAATCCCCCTCCAAAATCAATAAAAATAATCAAAAATTTGATTATTAATTATTATTCTAAAAACTGTAAACCACAAGAATTGTTTGTCTTTTTTGTATCATCAATAAAAATATTAACCTTAAACCAAATTTGATAAGGTTATAATAAACCGCAATAAATATATTTTTAGTAATATATCGGCTGACTAATTATAATTAAAGTAAATACATTTGGAGGTGAAGTGCCCATTATTATTTTTAAAAAATAAACAACAGGAAAAAACAATTGTTTTTCAAAATCAAAAAATTGAAAGGGTTCTTGGAGGACTCTTGTTATATACAAAAGACATTAAAATGTTATAGTTTTCATTCGATACAGTTCAAGTGAATAAATAAGTTTTAATATCAGTAAAAATGGCCACAATTCAGTGGTTATATGATGCCGGTTCTGGACCACTTGTTCCAATTTCCGCCACCAGAGGTCTCTATCGCTAGTGTCGCTAGTGGGCGTGGATGGGAAATTTGAAAGTGGGTGTGGCGGTAGAAGGTGGGGTTGTGTACAAAATGGCGGTTATTGGGCGGTGGTGGGGCAAAGGGGGCCTACCAAATGGCGGCTAAGGGGGCTACAAAGTGGTTGCGGCTAAGGGGGCTCTGTGTAGAGAGGGTTTGTTTGGAGGAAGGGGTAGGGGGTAAGTATCGCAAATGTGAATGACCTATATTGCGTGCACTTTTTGGTGCAGATTTTTTCAAGGTCAAACACATGCAAAAGTTATTGATCTATATTTGTGCACCTGCAAATGGACACCTGCAAATTTTTTGGGTATAAATACTTCTGTTTTTAATTGCTAATTTATTGATAGTGATTATGGTTTTCTTCATCATCAGTTGCTCAAGTAAGTACCGATTTTTTAAATAAAATTAAAGTAGTTTTGAATTTGGTAAAAACTTATAATGAATTACAAAAAATTTACTACTCTTTTAAACAAACAAATTCATTTTGTTCGTAAAATAATAAACAATAAAAATTGTAATGATAGTATGTTTAGACTAGAAAATAATTTGGCCTTACTAAAGTTTTATCGAGAAAAATTTAAACAATTGAAGTATAAATTTAAAAAAAAACCGGTAGTGGATTAAAATTTAACAAAAACGTAAACAAACAACAATTGATTTGGCAAAATGTTGAAACTGATCAAATTTGATAATTACAAGATACAATTAAATAATTGTTTTTTTTATTTATCTGTCCACAAATAATGCGACGAAAGTGTGGCATTAGCCACAAAAAAAGATTTGGCAATTTTGTCAAGAGACAAGATGATAGACCTAGATTAGTTGATAAAGAAATTTGATCGCCATCTATCTGCCATTAGCCAAAACTAGAATATACCGACATGAAGGACGCATAGGTGTTTTTAGACTCTCTAGCGAGTATAAGAGGAAGTAAGTCAGCCGCCTTCCACACGATAAACATAGTTTTGTTTATCACTAATTTTCCAAAAGATTTTCACTTTTATGCAGCAACAATGATACCGTTGGAAAGATAATGAAGTAATCTATAAATTGCAATACACTTTATACAAAAATAATTAATTTTAAACAGATAAAAATATTCATCAACTTCTGCATCATAAATTTCCAGTAATTTTCCGAATTTCAATCTCAAACTATTTTCAAAATAATCTGCTATTCATTAGCTTTCAAACAAGCTCTGGTTCAGTCGTCTAGGTTTAAAACTGCCCGTAAAAAAACAAAATTAGTATGTCGAAACCTTTCATCAATTTTCCGGAAAACTAACAATGCGATCGGAAAATTTCTGACAGATTTGGTAAGCTCTTTTAATTGGCCACATGTTGTGTGAAATTCATTAGAAAATAAGCAACATTTGCCAAGTTATGAGGGAAAATATAAAAAAAAAACTGTTAAAAATGCTAAAAAACATGCTTCTATATTTCCTTCTGTATCTCCAAATTACATCCGAATTTCAAAAAATCATATATGTACTTCCCTCCCTCTTGAAATGCCCTTTTAAATATGTTTAGAACATTGAATCTGTTGGAAAACAAAACTGGAATCCTGTTTTCCGATTGTCTATAATTGTCTAAAAAGGTGAGGAGTCCCTTAACGATGAAATACCCTGTAGATTTCGTTGAGAAAGGTGGTAGTTTAAGAAAGCTGCCGACCAGATTGGAATTTGCAAATCAACTGGCAATATTATGAAGAATAAAGATGAAATCTTGGAAGCATATGAAGAGAATTGTAGCGTCGAGCGGAAACGAAAAATTCGCAGAACCGGTAATGAAGCAGTGAATTAAAAAAATTATGATTTTTTTGTTAAATGCCGCTCATCAAACCTTAAAGTATCTGGTCTATTATTGCAGGAAAAGACCAGAATGATGGCGTTAGAGCTTGGTATCAATTTTCAAGCAAGTAATGGGTGGTTAGAAAGTTTTTTCAACCAAAATAATATTAAACTTAAGGGTTTGTGTGGAGAGTCGGCATCAGCAGACTTGGAAAAGCCCAGAAGAATGGAAAATAAATTTGGAAAATCTGTTGCAAGATTATGCACCAGAAAATTGATTTAAGGCTGATGAAACTGGTCTCTATTAGCGTTTATTGAATAAAAAAGTCATGTTGCACAAAGTGATCCATGCAGAGGTGGTAAATTATCTAAAGAGCGATTGACTGTTCTATTGTGCACTAGTTCAGAAGGAGAAAAGTAAATGCTGGTAGTAATTGGTAGATCAGCACGTCCTCGAGCTTTTAGACAATTGAGCGGAAAGCACCTTTCAGTTATGTGGCAACATAATAAAAAGGTATGGATGACGACTAAAATTTTTGAAAGTTGGCTGTCTGATGTTGATTAACAAATGCGTAGGACTGGTAGAAAAATTGTGATTATACTAGATATAGTTTAGTCCACGATAACTGAAAGGCCTCAGGCGAAGAACAGGTACCCTGTCGTTACTGTGGTTTATCTAGACTTCCAAGTATGGTTTATTGCAGTATTTGGAAATATCAATGTTAACACCATCCGTACTCAAATTTTTGGCCCCCTTCGACAATTTTATAAAAATACAAAAATATGTGCAGGTAAAATCAAACATACATAACTCTTCAAGTATTTTTGCATACCATTCCGACTTCCGAACTTCAAAAAAACAATATTATGTGGATTCATTAGCAGTAGTAAAAGGGCATACTGTTTTAAGGATATACCCATACTACTGCATTTTTAATAAAATAGAATTGATATGGAGTCAACTGAAAAGAAATATCCGTAGAAAAAATAGCAGCCCTAGTTTAAATAATTCGGTTATAGATATTATAATCAGTAAAATAAATAACATTAAATCAGAACAGTAGAGTGAGTGCTGTAGACACGTGATAGACATTGAAGACACTCATTTACACATTCACCCTGTCGTTAATGAACTTATAATTCGAACGAGCGATAGTGATAATGACAGTGAAAGTGATGATTTAGTCGATTTATGAAACATATTATTGGACAAAAATGATGTTTCTTGTTATTGTTATAATAATAGTATAGTGTAAATATTTGTAAAATACATAACAATAAAAATAATTGTTAATTTTAATTCTGAAAGAGTTGCCCAGAATTAAAAAAAACAATGTTACATAAAATACCAACATTTTGTTTTGCTTCTACAATTTATCTTTCATGTAAATAGGAAAAACCATTTCATTTATCATAACAATTTTTCTAAATACGGACCTGTCTTTCACCCATCTGTACGTGCCCCCTCTTTGGTTTATTTATTAGGGTGTAGCTGTAAAACTTAACCACTAAAGCCGCAAGGTTATTCGGTCATTTTCAGTTATCGTGGTACTTACTATAATGCTTCAAGTCACAAGACTACGAAAACGTTCGAAAATATTAAACTTGTTTATTTACCACCAAATCTAAACATTGGAAATTCAGCCATTTGATCAAGGTGTGATTCAAGCTGTGAAGGTTTATTATCGCAAGAGATTACTCAAGTGCTTAGTTGCTAAGGCTGAAATTTCTGACCACCACAAAGAACTGCTCAACTCAATCACGCTTTTGGATGAGATGCGACGGATCAACGAAACGTGGCGAGATGTACTTATTAGAACAATTGTTAATTGTTTTTGGCGAGCCGGTTCCAGAAGCAAGTAAAGAGGATCATAATGAAGACCAATACTCAGTACTTCTCGATATAGTTAAATTATTACCTCCAGAGCTTCAAAATCAGTTACTGACTGTTGAAGAAATGAACACCTCCGATGCTAACTTGGAAGTACATGAACATATCTTCGATAACATGAAGACGTTCTTGACCGTGTTTCAAAGCCGGACGAACACGAAGAATCTACAGATGAGTGCGTTGACGAACTTTGAGGATGGAAAGTAGATGGAATTTTAAGAAGAAAGTCTTATATAAACAATGTCCAAATTTTACTCTTCATTAAGAAAATTCAAGCTCTTTTTGGTAATTAAAGTTACATTATTGATCATAGCGACTATGGAAATACTACAGAATTGTTGGATGTCTAAAATAAGTGAACCTAAATTGGCTTCTTAATTGAATGTCAATATTCATACAAATGTCACTTTGACTTTGACATATTAATGCAAATATCGCAAAAAAACAATAGGTAAACCTTTATTCATTATGATCAAATTCAGTAGCTGTATAAAATTATAATAAATATTCGAAGTACGTTATGAAATGCGATTTATTAAAGATCAGTTAAATCAACGATATGACAAAGTCAAAGTGACATTTGGATGAATATTGACAATTACGAAGCCTATCTTTAATTTTTTATGTTTAATTAGTTTAATTAGTCTATGTTTTCAGAAGAGCCTGAACAGTCAAAGACAAGGAATGATCTTCCTATGGAAGCTAAAATCGTAATAAAAAACGTTGTAATGAACCGTCCAGCGTCACCAGCAGCGCATACTAAAACTAACGAGATACCGCGCAAGCCCGATCAGTAAAGGCACTCGACTGATAAGCCATCGAAATATAAGCCGCACCGATCGGTCGTACCGACACCTTTTCCAACTTGGCCTCTTCCCAGTAATTACCAGCTGTGGCTATTGGCGACCTGGAAATCCTGAGTTCCGCAGTTGCCGCCGTATTGTTGTGTATTAAATCCTATTGAACTAATTTGGAGACAACTGAAGCACCAGATAAGAAAATCAAATGTTACACCCCAGTTAAACAGTATTGTTGTGGATTTGGTGCGACAAAAAGTGAACGAACTTGATCCACAATTATGGCGTAATTGTGTAAAACATGTAATAAACATTGAAGACAGCTTTTTAGGGATGACGGATTGTCCAGAAGTTGTTATTAACATTAATGATGACAGTGGAACTGATAGTAATGATGAAAACGATATTGACTTCTAAATAACAATTCATTTAAATTAATATTCATTTTCTGATTAATTTTCTAGTTAATTAAAACATTCATTTACCCATATACGTATAAATTGGTGTTCCTTGTTTACTTTCCTTGACAATGATTAAAATATTCATTTAAAATATGCCGAGTTTTCTACCCACCCCAGCTATCCGCGTTAGAAAAGGAAGGTATTCTGTGCATCTGGCAGTGAGTATTCAAGCAAACATTCAAAAAGTGTCCACTCAAGTGAACGGAACAAAAAAATTTATAGTTTAATTTTTCATAAAAAAAATGAATTCAAAAGAAATTATGAGTAAGTACATATTCACTTACAACATACATTTAATTTATAATTAATTTTTAATTAAAAAATCATAAAACAGTTTTCGCAGGTGAAGAGATTACCAAAAAAAATTTTGATGTTGTGTTGCAGCAGCAGTAAAGAAAGCTTGAGCAGTGGCAGAGAGAAGAACAACGTAAGTATTAATTTATAACTTATACATATTTACATTAATTTCAAATTATTGTAAACACAACCAGAACGACAACAACTACTACTGATAAGAGAACAAGAGGAAACAACAAGAACAATTACAACTGCAACAACCTGTTAAAGAATGGTTGCATCAACAACAACGACAACATTGTTTTTGTTGTCAACAACAGCAGCAACAATAACAGCAACAACAGGAACGCACAATAAAAATTATAGTTGAAATAAAGAGTATAAAATTTAATAAAATAGCTTTTTAATTTTAAATAAAACATTTTATTGAAAAAAAACCTTCATTTTTACATTTGAGAATTTTGAAATAATTATTCATTTGTTCAATTACAAACTTCATTAAATAACCTCATTTGTATTCAATTTAATTACATCAACAAATATCTAGGGTTTATTTAAAAAAAAAATTACAATTCTTTGAAAAAAAAAAGGAAAATCCTTTAAATGATCGTATGATTGACAAGCGCTGCACTAGACTTTAAATGGATGATTAAGTTTTGTTTCATCACTATTTATTCCATGTTGTTTAGAGATGATTAAGTTTATTAAATCGTCATCGTTTTGATAAAATACTGGTAACTTCAACCATATATTGGTTAGGTGAAGGGGCTCCATTTTCAATAGATTAACTTTAACTAAATTTCTGATACGATACTGCATTTTCTGTATCAAGGGTATTCTGTAGAATTACTAGTAATACAACTATGGTTTCAAAACCAACAACAGAAACAACAGCAACAAACGAATTCTGAATAAATTATGAGTAAGTACATATTCATTTGGTGGTGTCACTAACAGAAGCGAAAAGGATGATGTCCCTGCAAGGGGCACTTGGCAAATGATTCGAAATTTCTGTCAGAATTTGTAAATTTAAGGAGATAGGGAGAAATGTGTAATTACAAAATATCTATAAAGAGCCGACAATTCCCTAAACGTAAATGCATTGGAATTTGTTAATCTCTTTCTCTTTCCCATGTCTTTCTTTCGTCTGCCAGCACCAACAGAATTGCAACTAAATTAGGGAGGTTACCAGCCCTACACTAAGAGAGCCTCTCCAATTCTTTCTTGTTCTTCTGGTATATTACTGGTATTTCTTTCATCCATCAACACCAACGGAATTGCAGAAAAATCAGGAAGATTGCCACCCCTACACTAAGAAACACTCCCCACTTCTTTCTTGTCCTTCTACTATATAACTGCTGGATTCTGGCGCTCATTACTTAATTAGCTTCCATTTCTTGTATCCCAAGAAAGAGGTGATTTGCATAGTAAAAGTGCTTGTGGAAAAAGTGAAATTATATTTCCAAGGAAAGACCATTTGTTTAACAACTTTTTTCAGAAAAATCCAACGAACAAGGCCGAAAGAACTTTCCTCCGATGGGGGCTGCTTGTAGTCTACCACGATGAACAAACCTTACGGTTTGTCCGGGAGACTACTACAAGCAGTTGCTTGCCCTTCGGGGGAAAACGTTTCAGAATTGTGGACACAGTGTTGAACCCGGTACGGTCTCATTCGGTGTGCCCATTGGCTAGGGGGAAACTGAGAAGTCCGTGCTGCAGCAACTTATGCTGCAGAACAACATCAACATGGAGCGCTGGAGCGTGCTGCACCGGCAGAAACAGAGGGCCCAGCTAAAATTACAGGTTATTATGGATAGCGAATCGTGGTCGGCGATAAAGAACAAGAAAACTGTTCTATAAGTTGACCACGATTCGCACAAAAGTTGCGACACGGAATAAGGTGAGTGTAAAAAATATTCGCTGAAGTCTATTTGACGTATTTTCTCTTAACATCGGTAGACAAGCCACGGAGGACAGCCGCAGCAATTGGGACAGCGGCTATCAGAAATGCACATCGATGAGCCGCTGTCCCAACAGGTGCACAAGCTTGAAGAAGAGCTGGCGCATCTCAAGAAGCGGCTGCAAGATGAGGTATTTTGATGCTTTCATTATTTTACTTTGCACTACTTTTTTTAACAATTTTCAGAACACTGAAGGTCAAATGCTGGCTCAATTATCATTTTTATTATTTATTTATTACTATTATTACTATTACTATTACTATTACTATTATTACTATTACTATTATTACTATTATTACTATAAATTTAAATTTTTTTGTTATAAAGTAAAATAAAGAAAACAAATTGTTGTAACTTATTTTTTTTTAATGTCTTAACAATGTTTTTTTTTCTTAATAAACACAAATTAAACAAATCTAATTATTTTATTCAACATTTTCAATTTCTCCAATGTCCCCCAAGCTAAAGTTGTGATTTTATCGTTTTTTATCAGTCTCTTATCAGCAAAATAATTAAGAGACACTTTATTTAAATTTTGGGTGTATATTTTGTGTAAGTTAGATTTAAAAATGGACATAATACCATAAAATATTTTCTTTTTATAAAGACAATCCCTATAATTTCAATACTTAAATTATTAACAACAGTTTTTTTCATTATTATTATTATTACTATTATTATTATTATTATTATTATTATTATTATTATTTATTTTCGTTTTTTTCTTATTGATTAATTATTTAATGTTTTATTATTAATTACTACAACGTGTACATATTCAGTTATGTTAAATAAAATGTCTGGAATTCATACGTGCTCATGAATTATAAAGAAAAATTTATTTTGCAAATTTCCTAAATACTATTTTATGCTTCAAAAAATAAAATAAACAAAGACGACACAGGCAGAAGAAGAATAACACAAAACCAGATGTTCAGTGTGTCGAATTGCCCAAATGATGTGATCCTTCAAGTGTTGTCGTTTTAAATTTATTGCTGGTAGGGCAAGGGATTCCCTGGCCTAGATTTTTTAGAGCAGTTCAATCACCCCTTCGAATAATTCACAAAATTTTGGATTTTTTCTAGCAAAGGTTAATTGATTTTTCAAAAAGTAAATACTATTTTCGTATTTAGTTGATTTTGAATTTTTAAGGGCAAGAGATTTTCATCGAATATTACGTAATTTTCGAAAGTTGACATCAATTTTCCTAATTTCTAATTATCGTAGGAGGGTGGTTCCACCTCCAACAGGTAGCCTGAGTGTTCCCCTTCAAGTTCTTGTTAAAATCATTCAATTCTATCAATAAATAAAAAAGTTACAGCTACTCTCCATAGATTCTTGGATCGACCTGTATACAACGAGTATGCTTATATGAAACTATACGTTACGCAAGAGAAAATTGCCGAACTGCATCAATCAAAAGATGGATTGAAATGGTCTGTCACTTTAATAATCGTGAACTTCCATTTTCAAATTTACGAAAATTAGCAGAGTTCTTTTTCTGCCTGCCTGGCACAAATGCTTCTACGGAAAGAATATTTTCTTTAATGAATAGCATTTAGACAAGTGACAAGACTCGGCTTGAAATAGACACACTAAAAGCGATATTACTTACTAAAGTTAATTATGAAGAAAATTGTACAAAATTTTATATAATGCTTCAAAGCGAAAAAAAACCTACTGAAAAAGATCCATTGTTCAGAAAAATATAAAAAGTTTTGCAATCAGTAATTCTGATTTAAAAAAAATTGATTCATTTAAAAAAATACTGATTTTCATTATATCCTTAAATAGCATTTGTTATGTATAATTTTCGTTAAAAAAATAATATAAAATCATATTTAAGTTGTTCAACTTAACTACTACCCCCCTACACGTTTTCAGTACCCTGATTTTGTAGCGTTTCACTTCCCGTTTAAACGTTGAATTGGTCAGACGTTACTTTACGTTTCGTTTTTTTTCAATTTAATTATTGGGAAGTTAATCGTACCGATTCCTTGCGGAATATTTTCTATATCGTTAAATACCCTGGAGAGAGGTAATATTTTCTTTTTAAATTTTATTCTTTTGGGGTTCTAATTCAATCGTATAGGGTTATAATTAGAGACCTGGAGTACATCCGGGATTTATTGCGGAAACACTCATTCCGTGATGGCATCATTAATCCAGTACGGGTACTATCGCTCGTCCAGTGGCATAATTGGCTGCATTCACGTAACGGATGTTTCATTCGTCGTTCTGATACCGTGCATCCACTCATCCAGTGGCGTGGATTGCAACATCCGTGTACCGTAGCATCGTGAAAGATAAGTTTATCTCTATTTAATTTTCTATTTATGTAATTTTCATACGTCTTACGAGACTGTTTTTTAATTTGCTATGTCCACTGCGGTTTTCTACGATCATTATCCGTTCAATCATATAATTTGTATTATTTTGAACGTTTCGTTAATTAACTATTATATTTTCTCTTTAGTTTCAATTTTTGCAAATTCTTTGTTAAGATTGTCCAGTCACACAGGATTTATCTAAGGTATGCGTCCTTGTATCGCGTATCTCCTGTTTGATAGATAAGTAGTGAACATTTTGTAAAATTTTAAACCGATTGCAATCAATTTCTTATATCAAGTAAATTTCATCGAGTTTGAACTCACTTAACGTTAAAAAATATCTAAACAAAACCACATTATTGGTGTGGTATATTTAAATTTGCTTTGTTATTTGTGTGATTATTAAATTGTTTGATTTCAAATTTATGTTGTTTATCGGAATCCCATTTCACGATTGTGGGATTCTGTAAATTGTATAAATCGTGGTGGCGCCTTTAACAGCTATTTTTAAAAACAAAAGAACCCCACCGAACCCATCCATCGCTCCTGGATACTGAGCAACGGGAGAACACAAAGTGTTGGTTATAGATGGTTAAGTCGTAGAAAATGTTTGCAACAATTTTTTAACTGAAGCTGTGAAGAAGAATGGAACGATACGAGTAAATAAAAGTATATCCTCGATACTTTTCACCGATACCAAGTAATTTTAGGATAGATACTTTGAAACAAAGTATCGAGTAAGTATCGGTCAAAAGTACTCATATCAGTATGCCAATGTCACTTTTTTACCAAGGAAGTTTTCGAACGCTTCTCTTTATTAAAGTTTATAAACGCATCCTAGTTTTATTTTTAGTTTTGTGTAGTTGGCAAGCTTGTTTGTTTATGTCTGAAAAAAGCCTCTCAGTTTAGCGCCGCCCGGCCGCCATATTTTGACATTTAGCATTACATTGTTTTCCGTTCGTTCGTGTCGCTGTATCGTTAACTCTACCTAAAATTTTAAACAGTGGTCGGTGGTTTATGTTGTACTTAAAGATTTGTAATTTTTTAGAAGTGGATTGAAACATGGGGGTGGGAATCCGAAGTCAAGTGCGTAGCAAATATATTACAAAAAAATAAAAAATGGCGACATAACCGCAAGCTGCAAAAAATGTTTTAAAACTATGCAGTTTTTGTGAAAATACTTCTAATTTGCATAAGCATTTAAAAAGCCATTCCTGATTACATTGCACCTGTTAATGAATAAACGACAAGAATTTTAGTGTTCCCGTACATAATTAGTAACGAAATAAATAGTAACAAATTAAAAATAGTAATAGTGGACTGATGTTGTAGAAAGATTAAGTCTGAATATCAAATTACTTTTTGGAGACAGAAAAAAGGAAACTGATGATTATCGCAGAAGTTGGAAGTCAAAATAAAGGGAAAAGTTGAAAGTTACTGATTCCACCTGAAGCCCCGAACATCGACTCATCAACAAAGTTAATGTCAGTCTGATTCTGCTTTTGCATCTAAATGGGTGGTCATAATACATTAACATGTATGTTTCGAAAAGATTGCTTCACAAAAAAGTAGCCACCAAAAAAAACAGGATGGTTTAATTTTAATCACCTTCTTACTTGTACGAATTTTGCTTTGTTTCAGAGGGTAGCATGAAATATAATAATATTAAATATGTGCTATTTTGTATCCTTGATATTGCAAGAGGCATATGCGACCGTTCCCCCCCCCAATTGTTGCTGAAGGATGATGGGCTGTTTGAAAATTAATGAAGGAATTAGGCCCCTAAATTATTACAAATGTACCTTCATCAACACACATTAGAAAAATTGCTCTGTTTACAAATACGATATTGTGAAGATAGGATATCTAAAGACTACAGAGTTATGTGTGACTTTTGGTATATGGACAGATGCCGTTGAATGAAAAGAGTTTTTCAACAGTCTGTGAAATTTAATTCTTTGCTTTAACACGTTCAACCCGGCGTGGACCACCATGTGGTCCACAGGCATTCCATTCATCTGACAACGTGAACCATACCGTCGTCCACACCTAGTTTGCTTCGTCTGCCGGCGTGAACCACCAGTGGTCTACACCTAGTTTGTTATGTCTGAGGGTGGAAGCCATCGGTAGTTCCCTTGTTTCTAATTTTATTTAAAAAAATCTACTTTAAAGCGAAAAGTTGGGAAGAGACTA